>WSFP011457646.1:0-19175 GCA_009831015.1 Picea engelmannii | reverse complement strand
TGTTATGACAATCTACGACAACATGATGCTTGTCCATCAAATCCATTCCAATTAGGATATCAAAAGATCATAATGGGATGATATTCAGATCAGTATTAGCACTCACTCCATTCAGATTTATTGGAAAACCTCTCACATCCTCATTGATCCTTCTTTTGGTTCTAGTGGTTAGTTGAACCAAACTTGATTTCCACAGTTAATCATAATGTATGAGCTTGAGGTTTCTAGAAAAAAATGTCTTGGAAGTTTTAAACGTCCAATGTTTCGATTGGACACTCCACCCATCATTAGGGACATTTGAATCTCTAACATGTTAGAAAATAGTGCTAAGATGTAGTATTTAAAGGTGAGAACGTTTAAAGAAGATAATATCAGCCACTCTTTTCATCAATTTAATACTCAACTTTTCAAAAATCTGAGTCTCTTTGAGACAATCTTTTCCATAGAGGTTAAGTATCCTAGTGTATATATTTCCACATGTAATCATAATGTATTAGCTTGAGCTTTCTGGAAAACACTGTGTCAAAATTTTTGAAACATCCAACATTTTGAGTGGGCATGCCTCCCATCATCAGGGACATTTGAAGCTCTAAGATGTTATAAATGAGGACGTTTCAAGAAGGTAAGATCAACCACTATTTTTAGCAAGGTAATATCAGCCACTCAGTTATAACATCTTAGGGATTCAAATGTCCTTGATGATGGGTGGAGTGTCCACTCGAAATGTTGGACATTTCAAAACTTCGGAAACAATGTTTTCTAGAAATATCAAGCTCATACATTATGATTAACTATGGAAATCTACACACTAGGATACTTAACTTCTATGGAGAGCATTGTCTCAAAGAGACCGGGATTTTTGAAAAGTTGAGAATTAAATTGATGAAAAGAGGGGTTGATCTTATCTTCTTGAAACCTCCTCAACTTTAAATACTACGCCTCAACACTCTTTTATAACATCTTATAACTTCAAATTTCCCTGATGATGGGTTGAGTGTCCACTTGAAACGTTAGATGTTTCAAAACTTATGACACTGTGTTTTCCAAAAAGATCAAGCTCATATAAACTTGATTTTTCAAGCTTGCTTTTCTTCAAATGTAATATGTCCACCATTTTAGGATCAATGTAACAATGGCTTGCTCCTGAATCAATTAAAATAGAAACAAGATGATTAATGATCTTACCTTCCACTTTAATCATATGGGATTGGTGTTCTGCTTGTCGATCTTCTAAGGTTGCATATATTCTTGGAATATTTTTTTCAATGTCTTCTACAATAGTATCATCTTGGATTGTATACATGGTCTTCATTTTGTCCTCTCTATGAGGTAAATCCTTGTACATGTGATCTTCTTTGCATCCCCAAAATTCGATCGGTGGTATTCCCCTTTTCCCAAGGATTCTTCCCTCTTAGATTCATTCTTAGCACTGATCTTGTTGATTTTTATTAGGGTTGTTTCTATTGAAAGGAGGTTTGAATCCTTTCCTTCTCTAATCATATTTATATTTTTTCTTATCTCTCCAAGACTTCTGTAAAGGTTCTTTGCCCTTGCCTTTCTCATACAAGTACTTATCCTTCCTAATTCTCTCTGTCAAAGTTCTAGGATCATCATATTGAATATTCTCTTTATAAAATGATGGAAATCCACTCAAAAAAATGTGTATCTTCACCTTCTAGTCTCTGATAAACCCCACATACTTCAGCAATCCCAAGAACTTCTCTTCATATTATCCCATGGTGATGCTCCCCAACTTGAGTTCAAAGAAATATTTCATTTTCTTTTCATATAAGTTCTCTGAAAGATACTCCTTCAGAAAATATATTTTGAAGTGCTTCCAAGTGATCCTACTCTCATCAATGTGCTCAACTTGCTTCAAATGATCCCACCACATAGTATTTATTCCATGCAAATTGAATGTGGAAATTCTAGCTTCTAGGTTAGATGACTAGTTGTGCAACCGAAAATACTTTATGATTCCAAGCAACCAAGATTCAGCATCATCTTCCCTTTCTCTTTCACCATCAAAGTATGGTGGCTTAATCTTCCTCATCTCTCCTTGAAAACTGTCCAATTCATATCTTCTTTGTTGGTGCCTAACAGGAGACACTTTTTGATTGCTTATGGGATCTTCAAACACATAAAATTTCCTTGTTGAGTAAGGAGGTGAGTGATGTCTATGGGTTTAGATATAACTTATTGAATAACCGACTCTTCTATCGTTATCTCTTCTTTCATGATGTCTTCATTCTTCCTCTTATCATGAGTCTAATCCATTATTTACTTTCCTCTACAATTTATTTATGCTTTGCATCATTTGAGCATGTATATGATTTTGTTCTCTCATCATCTTCTCATTCTCTTCTTTGTAAATATACACTTTTGTTCTCAAGCTTCTCACAGTCTCTATTAACTTTTTTGTCTCCATTTTGCTCTTGTGTTCATTAGATTTTGTCTTTGTATTACCAACACTGATATTTTGACCTTTGGCTTCTCTCTCACAACTGAACGCTCCCTCTCCTTCCTCTATGTCCCAAATTTTAATTCTTAACTTGAAATGATATGTTTATATCCCCTAATTCTGCAAAATGTACAAGCAACCATTTTTGTTAGAATTATGCATACTATAAAAAAAATTGTCAATTAATGCTACATGTCCTTTTTATACTTAATTCATGAAGAATTATGTCATAATTCTCCAAATTATAATATTCTGAGTTATTCTCCTCTAAATCATATTCCCAATAACTATTATTATGCTCCAATCTAATCTATGAGTTGAAAGTTATGGCTTCCTGAAAAAGTCACTTTCACCCCATTTGTGCATTTTCTCCACCTGTGTAATTTTATTGAAAGACCAACTTATATCAACTGCAGAAGAAAATATGTCATGAACTAGAAAAAAAATTGTATGAGATATAGATAATAATAATAATGACAAGGAATTCACAATAACTCTTATATATTAAATCTGATTCTTCTGTAAAAAACTGCAGCAATATGGAAATGACAACTTTGTCCTTTTTCACCCCTTTTTCCAGACTTTGAATTTTTAGAAAAACTTATTATCTCTCAATATGTGCTCTTGTGGAAAAAATTCACTTAACTAGAGTTGTTTCTCTTGATGATTATATAAAATGTCGAGTGAAGAAAATTTTCCAGTTTTGTGATCTATGGTCACTTTTCCTCCTCATAAAATATCAAAAATCTCTAAAAAGTGGCCCTGAATAGTGGATTTTGGCCTATTTCAGCATTCTCATTCTAATCCCCTTAAAATTTATTCAATCCATTCATGGTTTATTTCCATGTTTGTTTTCTAGAGTCTCTCCAAGAATTTCAGCTTAATTTGGATCTCTACCAACGATCTGGACCCAAATCTTTAAAAACTATTATTTTTCAATTTCTGACAAATGCAAGAATAAATAAATGGTGGCCCTCTCTAGATTTTGTGTATATCTCCTCTCTGTGAAAAAAAACTAGAAGTTTCATCTCAATCTGATTTAATCCGCTCCAAATATGTCCAAAAGAAGAAAATGGCTCCAGACTTCATTTTTTTGTTTTTGAAACATAGGCAACTCTTTGCATATGTGGCATCTATCAGCATGGATGTTGATGTGGCACAAACATGGAAATCTACTGACATGGTTGATGACCTGGCAGTGATGTCAATTCAGTCTGACCACCAGCGCACCGCACTCAACTTACTATATCTCCTTGTGATCTGACGCTAGTTCAATCCGGTCCACCGGCCCACCGAGGCACTGGGACACCATCCCACCACACTTGAGCTTCCATATACTCTAGCTAATCATCTTTGGTCTGGTCCACTGGGACACCGACCCACTGGGATTCTCCACACAATTTCACACATAATACTTGACAATCGGCTTTGGTACAGCCCACCAGGCTTATACATTCAAGCTTGCATCCAACTATCAACCCCTATTTGGTCCATTCCACTAGGCCACCATGCTTGCTTTTCATATAACCCTTACCAAACAGATTTGGTCTGGTCCATGGGCCCATGGTGGCATTGGGTCACCAGGCGCTTCGCGTAAACTTCTATCCAACAAGGGGTGATCCGATGTCGGTCCAATCCACCAGGAAAAAAAATTACTTTGTTCGCGATCTCCTTAGGGTTTTGTGGATCTCTATGCTTCACGCACAAGTGACAAAGGGTTCCCTTTTTCTTATAAATCGTTCTCTTGAAATATTCCCCATGAATGTGGGATAAAGAAAAGGTAATGTCATCACATATCAATGGCTCTAGATCCACGCTAGGAACAAATAGACGACCAATGTGAATTGTTACTCCAAGAGGCATAACTATCGATTTTGATGCCAAAATCAAGCAAGTGAGGCCTCTATGGAAACCAGGCCCATGAGGAATCGCTTGAGCATGGTTTCCAGGGATAAAGAGCAGATTTTAAACCACAAAAACTCCCCCTCCATCATTGTCCCGTAGCCATTAATTTCATTCAAAAGAAAAATACACCTCCAACAACTTCTTTCCTGACATGTAGAAGGCCCCTTCAAATGCTTGGTGTTGTAAATTAACAAATCTGATACCACTTCGTAACATTCCTAGATCAACAAACCCAAAACAATTTTCTCTAAGCTTTTATCTAAAACGTACCCACTGCCCGAATACTTCTAAATTCGCTCTCTTAGTTTAGTTCGAAATTATGATACCAATTAATTAATAAAGAAGCATGAAATAAATGCATGCACTAATCAAGATTCATGATACCATAAAATAAATGAACCATATTCCATGCACAACAATAACCAACAAGCAGGCACATTATAAATACATATCACGAATATAATAATTAATACACATCGGAAATAATTATACAAGCACAGAAACACATGACCAAGAACACTTATCTTTAATAAAACCAATCACCAATTGGATGAAAACCAAGGATGTTCCACACAACCTTAGACACTTGTGTTCCAAATATCAACAACAGGTTACCCACAAGTCAGGGCTATGAATCTACAAGGATAGATCTCAGACTGACACTCATCTTACCAAACCAGTTAGCAATGAATCTCTCACAGATTTCTCAAACACATAAAAAATCCAGTTCACTGGCTCTCTTTCCCTTCAACCTGCACCACCAAAAGAAAATGAACCCCCTTCAATTACATGCAGTCCCCTAAGTTTTTCACCTCTTTCCATGGCTCCAGTGCTTCTCATCAGGAAATATCAATTCTGGAAACTATTAGGATTCTCAACTGTGGATAATTCTCTATCAACTTCCATTATTCTCATGCCCACGAGCATCCCTCCTTTTCTGGAATAATCATTAATTAATTACAACCATCCAACCATGGTTGCCTGTCTTCGACAATTTGTTTTCTCTTCCCCATGAAAAACCAAGAATGAGTAGAAGAGTGAATTAGAGAAGAATGGCTCCAAAAACAATTTTTAAGTAAGAATGAATGTCCAACCCCTGAGACAATCAAGAACAAGGTTTAATAACCAAAATCATAATGTTTCCTTCCCCCAAGAAGATCACACAACCCCCTCTTTTTCTATAAAATTCCAAGGTGGGTAAAATAAAAATAATTTTAAAATGTAAAGTCTTAGCCCCTCATCTTCCCCCCTCTCTCATGGAATCATAGCCCCCTATAACTCGTTTCCTTGTCTATCTCACAACTAGCGATGTATTTTATTATTAATAATGATCAAAGCATTACATTTCCTAGGCACTCCAACCTCTTTTAATTGTTCAAACACTCCAACCTTTTATCAAATAAACAAAATAAATTATTAGTCAGGGTACTCAAAACCAGGGTATTATAGGACAATATCCCTCTTCTCATCATTCTAAAGGATAATGATTTGTTGAATGAGTTGGTGACAAAGATGGAAATCTATGGATTTATTCAACAAATGAATCTGTACAAGTCATTGTTCCTATATGGTTTCTCATCCCACTTCTACCTCAAATGTTTTCTTATAATCAAACAATATCCTTTCATAATGGTCCATTATGTTCAATGTTCGACCAAATTAGGAGGCAACACCAACTCCGCGTTTTTTTTCCCTAATCCCCAAAGAATCCAACCCTTCCTCCTTTGCAATATTTAACCCCATTTCCTTATGCAATGTGTCCTACAAAATCATCTCAAATTTAATTACCAACCGAATTAAGACCCTTCTCCCTAAATTAATCTCTCCAAATCAAAGGGGCTTTGTTGAGAATAGGAAGATGATCGACAACATCCTTTTGTTCTAGGAAGTGATACACTTTAGTAGGGGGCGAGGAGAAAAGGGTATCATTATCAAAATTGATATGGAAAATGATTTTGATATAGTAAGACACAACTTTATCTTTATGGACTTATCAAGATTTTGGTTTGGGGCAGAGATCCTCTCTTGTAATTCAATATGCATTAGCAACCCTTGCATTACACCTCTAGTTAATGGTAGACATGCAACCTTCTTCCAAATTTCTCGAGGGATTCGATAGGGTTGTCCTTTTTCTTCTCTATTATACATTATGATGGTTGGATATCTTAGTCGACAACTAGAAAAGGAAAGGGTCATTAAATCCATACAATGGATAACGATAACACATGGTGCAAGGAAAATCAATCACTCTTAGTTTATAAACGACACTCTCTTAATCAAGGGATATTATGTAATCATCGGCAAGAGATTCAAATCAGTGTTAGAGGATTTCATGAGAGCTTATTGGGGGATGATCAATAAATTAAAAATCCAAATATATATTTGGAATACAAATGCTAGGATAGTCATAGCCATTCCCAAAATCCTTCAATTACCATTGGTGGATAAATGGTAAACTTTTAGATACCTGTGAATTCCAATGTGCCTCAAATCCCTCCCTATTTCCTCATGGGTTCACATTCTGGACAAAATCAAAGCCAAATTCACACATTGGGGCTCCCATTGGCTCAACCCCATAGGTAGAGTGGTATTAATAAAATATTTTCTTTCATATTTTCCTATCTTCTTGTTCTCCACTCTATTAGCTCCAAGTAACATCAAACTCTCAATATCTCAGGAATTAAGACAGTTTCTCTGGGAGGAGGGGGGAACAAACACAAAAATACTACATCTAGTAAACTGGAACATTTTCGGAGTGCCAAAATCCCACGGAGGCCTTGGAATTATAGATCCAACCCTATCGAATCTGGCCCTAGGTTCTAAGATTCTTTGGAGGTTGGTTTCTGGAAAAATTGAATGGTACAAAAATTTTATGCTCTGCAAATATCTCACTGGAAATAGAATCATATGCCTAGACGCCCTCCTTCAATATAGGAATGGATCTCTTATTTGGTGGCTTCTGAAAGCCTCGCTTCATCTCTTCCAAAGCAAAGCAACATGGATTCTAGGGAATGGTTAGAAAATATCCATGTGGGCACAATTGGCTTCAGGCACAAGGTCTCCTTACTCTCTTTGATATATCAAAATGGAATAGATCTTTTGGCAATTGGTCCGGATAAAAATTCAATGACCCCCCTAGACATCTCCAAGCTTGTGTGCATGCAGTGACCTCTAGCCTAAAATGATGTGTACCCATTAACAAACACAACAAAGATACTTGCAGCTAAGGAAATGGGGATTACTCAGTCAAGAAATGATATGCAACCTTATTAACCCAATCTTTCCTTCCTCTAAAATAAAATCTATGGAAAAATGTATGGAGTACAGATAGCCTCTCGAAAGTAAACATGTTCTTCTATATGTTAGTACATGGAAAAATTCTAACATGATAAAATATACTCAAAAGGGGCTCCAATGGACCATTCAAGTGTGGTTTTTGTTGTGGTTCGCATGAATCTTCTACACTCTATTTTTAGAATGTTCTTTTTCCAGGGAAGTATGGAAGGATGCATTACAAGGATTATTTTCAAGAATTCAGTGGCCCTCTACCTTAAGTAAGATCTTCAACATATGGAAGGCCTCTTATAGGGGATCCCTGCTAAACAAACCAATTCTTAAAGATGTATTCTTGGTCCTACCAAAATACATAAGATGAAAGATATGGCTAGCACGAAACAGAGCCATGTTTTTAGATGAAATGTATTTTCCCTCATTGGTGGAAAAGAAATACCTTGGGTTATTAGTGGAACACTTCAACTCCAGAATAAAAAATATTCCTTCTTCGCAATAGCTTGATCCTAAGGAATATTATTGGCTTCAACATATTTCTCTAACTCTAGTGTCCCCAAGCAATGGTTCAACAAACTTCTCTTTTTCCAGACCACTCTGGCAGCTTCAATTATCACCACCGAAATTCATCCAATGGAGACACTCTCACCTTGTTCATATTCTTATATTTTATGAAGCCTAAAAAGGAATGAACCCTAGGGTGGCAGGAGTGGGCAGGGTTAAATTTGTCTCTAGAAGAAAGACCAAGCTCATATACTCTTGGAATATTGGACACACGACCAACAATCAGAAAGAAGAATATGCTCTCTACCAGGGCTTGCAGTTGGAAAAGGCCTATGGAATACCCTACCCCCCTTTGCATGTAAATGATTATCATAAGTACATTTTCCACCCCCTCCCCCGCAATCATGTGAGAAATCCATCCCTTCCAAGCCTTCATCAAATCACAGGGACTATCATTACTCCTAGTGGTTATATCATTATCTTCATTTTTCGGAGCAAGCATCACCTTTGTATGCCATGAATTCCATTCTCATCTCGTTACCCTCTACTCGCCTCATATTTGGTTTAAAAACTTGTGTGTCTATCCCGTTCTCATCATGGAAACGATGGATTGTACCTATCATCATTTATGGTGGTGGATCCACCATTCACCTTTGTATGCCATGAATTCCATTCTCATCTCGTTGCCCTCTACTCGCCTCATATTTGGTTCAAAAAATTGTGTGTCTATCCCATTCTCATCATGGAAATGATGGATTGTACCTATCATCATTTATGGTGGTGGATCCATCATTCTGTGAGATGTATTGCCTTACCCCCCTCTCTTTTATTTCAGAAGTATTATGCAAATTTGGATTTGGAAAATCTAGCCTTTATGTCTCCTTTCTCATTTGATTTATGCACGCATAGTCTATCTTCCTTCCTCTCTTCTTTTGTATTTGATTCAATGGTGAGGGGTGAATTTGGTAGCTTGAGGAGACACAAGGAAAACATGGAGGAAGATTAGAGAGAAATTCTCTCCACATTCCATACTTTGCAAACTTAGTCCAATGGCTTATCAACACAAGTTCTCACCATACTGGAAATTATTGTTCATCACATGCAGGGTCAACAACAAATTCAAGATGAATGTGCATCATTTAGGTCACATATTGAGGAGATATACCTTCACCCCAACATCACCATGCCTTCCATGACTACAACTGAAAATTCAAAAGGGGTTGTGTCATAAAGAAACCTCCAACCCCTCCCTGATTTAAATACCCCTCTTCCAGAATTCAGGGATGCAGCCTCAAGCGGTCAAGACCCTCCCAATTCTCCTTAATTAGATGTTGTGTTTTTGTGTACTCATCCTAGGCATTTTTTATAGACTTTAACCAGTGATCAATTTTGTAGCAAAGCTTCTTCTAAAGCTCATATATTTTCAGTATGAAAATACTTTTTGTACCTTGACTGTAACTATGGGGGACTTGATCCCAGGAATTTTGAACTATGTGTACATCTTCTGCATTCCCACATGCAACTTTTATTAATGAAATTTTCCCTATTCTTTTGAAAAAAAAAGTTTGTCCCAGACCCTGGAGCTAATTCAGGCACTATTTCTCAAATTGGAAATGTCGATAAGCTTCGGAACAAGAACACATGTGTTAAGGAAAGGGTGGTATGGTTAGTATGCTTCTAGGGAAGGATGTTGGTTTGGAGATGGTAGATTCTTTAACCTCTCGAGCTCTAGTCGAAAAATTTATGGGAAAGGTGGTGTAGAGGATACATTTAATTGGTTGGATGGAGGTCGAATGGAGGAAGGTTTAGGATTATCTACCAAAGTTATATATCATGGTTAAAGGTTGCATCTGCTTCAATTTCAGGTCTGAGGAGGATGTTGAAGTCATTTTTTCATGAGCTTGGCTATGGGGTCTATCTAGTCTTGTTCTGAAGAGATGGAATCTGGGTTTTGATCCACGTTTTGTGCCTTTTGTAATACGACACGTCTAGATTTTGTTCCTAGGGTTCCCATTGTAACTTTGGTTGCAATCTGTGTTTGAATCGATCGCCAATACTCTAGGTAATTTTTCTTTCTTTGATGATCAGAGTCTATTTCAAGAGGATAAAAGGGTGGCCAAGGTGCTTGTTGAGTTGGATTTAAGTAAAGGGCTTGTACCAAAGTTGGATATCGTTTGGAAGGATTTATCCTTTTCCTGGGCCCTTGATTACTAGAATATTCCCTTTATATGTTCATAGTTTTGGTAGGTTGGAACTTGAGGCATGACTACTCAGTATCTTTAAACCTCCCAAAGACACGTCAAAGGAGGGTAAAAAAATTAGATGACTCTTTTTTGAAGGGGGGGGGGTAGATTTTCTCTCTGGCGACCCCAAAAAGGAGTAAGGGAAGAAACCATATGTTTAGAAGTTGATTTTGAATGGAGGTCAGGGTCAACATAATAACAGGGTTGATCAAGAGGCACCAGAGGTGAACTCAGGTATGAAGGACAACGGTATGTTTTTTATTCATTTCCTCTATCAAAGGAACTCAGATCAATTTCAAATTCCAAAGGCTTGTCCCTGTCCTCTGTAAAAATATCTTTAATTACCTTTCTAAATCATATAAAGGAAAGTAATGAGTCTATGCATTAAATTTCCAACCCGAGGTTCTGATTGAACTTACAATTTACCGTGTACTGTATATGCAGGGTACAAATCTTTATTGCACTAGATTTTTTAAGGTGTAGTTGTAGTTTCAACAATTACTTATACAAGAAATAGTATAAATAGGTCCACATGTTTTGGCAAGGTCTAAAAGTTCTATGTTATCACAAATGACAATCACACTTGCAGGAAATAAATTTAATAAGGGTAATTGCAAGAAAAGAAAGTTCACAGTTGATTTGAAAGTAATCTACACTTATACTCGAAAAGGAAATCCACTCTTGCTGAAATTAAAATTCACTCTTTATGGAATTGAAATTCACACTTGCTTAAAATAAATTCACACTTGTTGAAATTAAATTGCAGAAAGTAAACATATCATTGCCATTGTGATCACTATATATAACTTAGAGTAGTAAACATAATTATTGAATTAAGAACAATCTTATTGAGACAAATGCAATAAACATAACTTGCAAATATAATTTATAAATGAGATACAATTCTACTAGAAGAAATAAATCTGAAATATAATTCTAGTGAAATGATAAATCTAATTTATAAATGATTTGCAATTCTATGGAAATAAATATAACTTATCAAGCAACTACAATCTATGAGAATAAAATTAAAATCAATCTAAAAAATAATTCTATAGAAATGTAATAAGAAATTAATATGATCTAGCAAATAAACGCAATCCTACAAAAATAAATAATTGTGGAAACAAATAAAATCTCACAACAAGAAATTAAAAGATACTTAAACTACTCAACACTCTATTCTATTGGAGTGGGCCCTGCCTCCATCGAATAGAGTGTCGATATAACCTATATCATTATTAAAAACATACAAAATAAATAAGAATTAAACTAATACTTATAGTAAAAAACAATTCTTACAATCCAAGATGAGAGAGGGCTCCTTTCTTTCCGAGCATCTCTTTTATACATGAGTTTTATTTAAAGTATAAATAAAAAATGTTTGAATATAGATCCACTCAAGAATTAATGAATCTCAAGTGGTTACAACCATTTTACAATATATAGAATATAGAAAATTATTTTCAATATTCTTGTTAATTCCCGACGAATTTTGGAATGTCTTTGATAGTCGAATTCGCAATAAGTTATGTGGGTTATAAGAGCTTGTCAAAAACATATTCAAAATAATTATTAATGGTGTGAGAATCCCTAGATCCATGACATATATATGGGAGATATTTAAATTCATAATAAAAACGAATATGTACATATGGGCACATGAAAATATGCCTATTGATAATAAACCATAAACTATATGTTTTATTCTCTTCCCCAAGTGGTTGCATGATTGGTGGTGGTCATTTTCTTGAAATGTGGTATGCTAAATATGCAACACATGGATCTACAAATTTTTTGCACCATTAATTAATTTATTTCTTCAACTTGTAGCTTTCATACCCATAGCATAATATCTTGAATTAATATCCTATCACAACTTGTCTACAAATAATCCATTATTCATAAATGTACAAAATACACATATCTCCTAATGTTAACCGCATTTTAAATTGAAATACTAAAGAAATGCAATGGAAAACACTTTATGCAAAAGTTATGGTCTTAAGCATCAAGAAGGATAAATATGGGGGTTATGGGTAAGTAAAAATATGTGTAAAGGATGATAAAATGATGACAATTTTGGGCATGTCATCTCCACCCAGCTGAAATTTTTGCATGTCCTCATGTAACCCTGTATATTTGTATCTATCCTTCAAGATGTAAGAACCAATAGTGAATAGTGCTTCCATTTTTCCAATGCATAGAAACCTGGTTTGTTGTTAACAGTTTTCATTCTGTCTTATCCGACAAAACATTTTGTTGATGAAATATACCAATATTTTGTCCATTTTTCAAAATATTTATTTCACATTGGTGGATCATATTGAGCATTTTTGGAAGTTATATATATATATATATATATATATATATATATATATGATTTATGATAACTTTCAACGTCACTTACAACATATCTATAGGAAACTTGCAAATGGATCTACAACAACCCTGTAAATAGAGTATGTAGTGTTTCCAAAGGTAGTTACACATTTATTTTTAGGTGCTACCTTGGTTTTATTTAGTACAATTGTTGTCAACAAAATCTTTTGTATAATCGGGGTAGAACTACTTATGCAACAACTTATTATACTACAAGTTCTTACAAAATAGCAGCTCCCTCTTTTCTGAATAGTCCCCAAAATTTGTTATGTTACTTCATTTTCTATTGGTGGTTCTTGTGTGGAAGCAGCATGACTTTTTGATGTTGGTTATTGTGTAACAACATCAGTGTTTTTCCTTGCCTTAGCAACTTCTGCAACATTAGTCCTTCTCTTTCTTGGATATTCATTTCCTGCAACTAATTCTTGTGCAACATCGACATGAATTTTTTATGATGGTTCTTGTGTAACAAAATCAGTATCTTTCCTTTCCTTATCAACTTCTACAACATTATTCCTTATTTTTCTTAGATATTCATAGGGTATGCTAGAAGGGATGTGGACTATGGAAAAAAAATGGTGTGGTAAAGCTTCTGGATAAAACAAGGGTGTTGATGGTGTGTTCATGATAAGTGTATCCTTGGTCAATGTTATCCCCCCAAACTAAATACTTTTTTTGTCCTCAGAAAAATAAAAAATGGTAAAGAAGTAGTGGAAAACAAAGTAGGCTCGGGTATCTTTTCAAACACACACCTATAGTATTCAATAAATATATAAAAAAAAATAGAAATAAAAGTGTACATGCACCTACCTAAGAAGTCATGACTTCTGCAGAAAGTATATGGCATCCACAAGTTCCCCATGGCAAGGGATTCTATAGCAAATTCCTCGAGGTTCAACAAGCTAAGGATGTGCAATATTCTATAGAGTTTATGCAACACATGTGTAGAAGGTTTTGCACCAGATATGTTCATGGACTTTTGTATTTCATTCTTGTGTGGAAGCCACAAAACTTATTGGTGTTGGTTCTTGTGTAACAACACAAATATTTCTTAGGACTTGTTTAGTTATGTTGTCTCTATAGCAATAGCGGATATGTGAAGTGTTTCTAAAAATGAAAAACATATTATAGAACTTGTAGCACATTGTTAGATATAAAAGGAACTATGTTGGAAAAGCTGAAGCAAACATATGACAATAAGGCTTCTATTGGAGTGGTAGCAGTAAGCCCTTGCAAATATTTGTTCAAAGAGAAATTGAAACTTGAAAGGAGATTTATTGCTTGATTTTATGCATTTATTTAATTATTTATTTTGCAAATCATGTCCATTAGAAAGTTGGTTTTCAAACAAGAACTGCCTAACTGCGCCAAGAGGGTTTTTACAGTCAAAATTATTATTCTCAAGGAATTCCCACTAGAAACTAGTTTTCAAACATTCTATAGTCTGATGGCACCTAAAACAGGTTTTCACCATCAAATTTATTTATTTGTTTTTTTAATTTTTTATTTTGATGAAGGAAATAGGATAACTTAGGTAGCTCAATGGTGTAAGCGGATTGAGATACATTATTGATCCAAATAAATGAGGGAATGAAATGAAGTAGAGAAATGGGACATAAACATATAGATATAGTAATACTCAATTTTTATTAAAGGATGAAATATGCATAGATTGTAAAAGAAAATACAGAGTGAAATGAACTCGCTAGAATGGTGGTAGCTTATCTATGAGAAGAGATGTGACAGCTACATGAATTTGTGAGAAGATGCTTACAATGAGGCTCAAAAGGAATTTTTAACATAAATATTAAATGATAAAACCCTAAACATCCAAAACCCTAATCCCAGAAGATGAAACGCCAAAAGTTTTTTCAGCCCTAATGGGGGTAGTTGATACGTCAACTTCCTAGGGGCGCAACTTTTGCATATGATATCCATTTGGGGCAATCGATACCTCGTCATAAAAGTCTAGTCGAGGAGTACACATTTCATTTATCCTAGCATCTACCTTTCAATACATGTTAGATGCTACCGACACAAAAATATTTCATTTAGGGCCTCAAAACAACCCTGAAAGTTTGGGACCCGAAAAACCGTACAAAAACTACCAAGATAGAAATTGTATTTTGATATAGTGGAATAGGTGGGTGGCCACCGATTTCCAACTGGGTCAGTCCTCCCCCCTTAGGAAGAAATGTTCTCCATTGCGTTGAGTGCCCCAATCAAATGGGGAAACTTCTATTGAACTTGACGCTTGGTGAGCCACTTGTCTTGGTGCAGTAGTTTCCCTGCTTTAACAACTCGATAGAGTTGGATCTTCTATTGGCAAGTGCCCTTAACCTGTGTTTCCATGATCCATCAATGGTTTGATTTTCCATGCATTCAAGTTTGATCTCTATAGGTGTCAACTTCTCTTCCACTTCTAATGTGTCCAATAGTTGTGGAAAATATGGCCGAAGGAGGTCCACATAGAATATTGGGTGCAAGCCAAGGAAAGGGGGAATAATTAAATCAAAATCATTGTCACCCATATCCTTGGTGATGGTGTAAGGTCCATATCAAAGTGGATGCAACTTCCGATGGGTTCTAGTAAGGCTCTCTTTCTGCAAATGAAACCAAACCATGTCTCCCACCTGAAACTTGTGGGGAACCTAGTATTGGTCATGGTGTTGCTTGTGCTTAGCATTGGATTTATAAAAAATATCATGGACCTATGGAAGAATGTGTTGAATCCATTCAATGAATTTGTTTTCCTTTTCCACATCAGATTAAGCATGGGGAAATTCTTCCTATGTGGATGCAAGGGGCAGTGCTACATCAATGGGGCCCAATGGTTGAAATCCTTGGCCCACCTGAAAAGGGTTGTGGTCGATCAAGCTATGGAGGGATCTATTGTATCTATGTTGGACATAAGGAAGGCTCTCATCCCATGTGTGTGGATGCTTGGAGTTGTACAAGCACAAGATATGCACAATCATACTATTGAAGACCTATGTCTATCCATCAGTCTGAGGATGGAAGGAAGTCGATTTGGTGAGCTTGGCGTCTAATAGCGACCAGAGGCTCGACCAAAATGTGTTCAAGAATCTATTTTCCCAATATGGTATGATATTCTATTGTATCCTAAAGTGTACCGACACACGTCTGAACAAGAGCTTGGCAGTGGTCTCGACTATGATACTCTTCTTGCAGACGATTAGAATGGACATATTAGATAATCGATCAGCAACCATGAATACACAATCATTTCCATTCTTGGTGGAGGGAATACCTAACATGTAGTCTCTCGAGATGGATTCCCAAGGCCCATTGAGAGTAGGTAGAGGAGTGTGCAGTCCTTATTTTTTAATGGTTCTCTTGGTAATGGAGCGGGTTGTGTAGGATCTGATATACTTACTAACATCATGTTGAATTTTTGGCCAATGGAAATACTTATGTAATACCACCACTATCGTCTCCACGCCAAAGTGTAGTGGGATTCCCAAATCAGCTTTGCACACTTGCTTGAAGGAACACATAGATAATCCAGATGGAATAGCAGTCCATCCCGAAGATGGAAGTTGGAAACGACCATGCCTATTGCCAACATCTAGTAGGTCGTAGTGAATTCAGGATCAATTTCATAGATTTGGGACCACCCAGAGGTCTCATGCCTACAAGAGTCAAGCATCGTGGTTAGTGCTACAACTAGAGGTTGACTTAGAAAATCAATGACATGATTGGTGCTCCATTTTCTTATACTTAATGTTGAGGTAAACATTTTGCAAGTATGTGGACCACTTTTGATGGCGATCATTCTAAAATTTTCCTTGTGTTTGCATGAACTATAGAGATATGTGATCTGTATGGATGGTTGTATCCTTCTCTAGAATGTAATGTTTCCATTGGCAGCAGGCTTTTATGATGGAATATATTATTTGTTATAGGTGGGGTACTTATGGACGACATCTGAGAGTGTATCACTATGATAGGCCACTAGATGACCATGATGGGTGATAATGGCACCCACAGCATAATCATAAGCATCAGTCTCAATCTAAAATGGTTTTTTCAGATCGAGTAAGATGAGCACTGGGTTTGAGCATAAGTGATGTTTCATATCATCAAAGGATTTATGTTTTGATATGTCCCACACAAATTTGGATTTTCAACCACCCATGGTCACTTGGATGAGAGCCCATGTGATATGGGAGAACCCCAACATGAACTTGTGATAGAAGTTTGCAATGCCTATGAAGCTCCAAAGTTTGGCTAGTGTTTTCAAGGCTAGTCAGTCATGAATGATTTGGATATTTGTTGGATCGACATGCACACCATGCTCATCTAATATTTATCCAAGTTATTGGACCCTTTTCATGCCGAAGGATCACTTCTCTAAGTTAGAATATATCTTGTGTTGCCACATAGTGTGGAGGATCTATTGAATGCACTGCAAGTTTTCTTCCCAACTCTTGTTGAAGATGAGGATGTAATCCAGATATACAACCACAAAGGAATTGGTGAAGGGCCACAATATGTCATCCATTAACCTCATGAAATTTACTAGGTCATTCGTCAAGAAAAAGGACATGACCAACCACTCAAAAAGACCTTCTTTATACTTGAAAGAAATCTTCCATACATCAGTTTTTTCTATGGATACCTAGTGGTAACCAGACTTTATATCAATATTACTAAATTACTTGGCCACCTTCAGCTAGTCAAGAAGGTTGACAATTCAGGGAATTGGGTACTGGTTTCTGATTGTGATTTTTTTCAAAGCTCTGTAATCAATACAAAGTCGTTATGTCATATATTTCTTTTGTATGATAATGATTGGGCTTCTGCAGGGTGATAATCTTGGTCGAATGTTCCATTTTTGGAGACACTCTTGAATCTGGTTCTTGATTTCCTCATTGTATAGGATAGAGCATTGATACACTATCCCATTAGGAAAATATGTACCATGGGCCAGCTCAATTGAATGCTTGACATAACAGTGCAGAGGCGCCCTGATAGGTGAGGTGAATATGTTATGGTATTCTTCCACGAATTTGTTCACTTTATTATACTACATAGAGGATCCCTAAGTGGAGGCCATGGATGTGGTTGTGACCTTCTATTCACTCTAAGAGAGTATCATGAAGAGGGAAAATTTCCCGGTATGGGAGATGACCTTCCTACATTGCTTAGCTAAGACCAAATAAATTGTGGTAGGTGGAGCTACCTCTAGTATCCTATACAATTTTTCACCACAATAACAATGACACTACAAGGTCTAGAATCATATACAGCATGATGTTTCCACATATATGGCTGGCCTAAAAGAAAATCACAAACTTCAAGTGGGGAAACATCACACAATACCTCATCCTTGAAGGGATTGATGACATGGGGTAGGAGACACTTTTGGTTGAAGCAAAGATATCGTCCTTAAATGAGCCATCCAATGTTGTACAGTTGTGAATGTGGTGTTGTCGGAAACTCCAAGTGCTTAATGACCTCTATTTATATGAGGTTATTTTTTCTTCCACCATCAACAACTAAATGTAGCGAAGCACTCTTCACCCACATTTGTGAGTGTAAAATGCGCTCACCTACCTCCGTCTCTTTTGGTTCGTTTGGATGTATCTTGGTGGTAGCAAATTTGGCATTGGGTTCTGCATCGATGATATGCTTCCCCTTATCTAACTATGAATCAGAGTCGGAACCTAGATATGACTCTGAGGATTTCATCTCGGCCACAATGATTGATTCGAGCAACATTCATCAGTGTTGTGCCAGGGGATTTTATGGAACTCGCACCACTTCCAAGTGTCTTTCTTCATCTTCCCATTACCCTTCTTTGTTTGCGGCTTAGACTGGTTGTCCTGAGTTTGTCCATCCTTGATTTGTCCTTTTTTCTGTGTGTTGTGGCTTCATTTTCTCATCTTCTGTTTTGATGCATTCGTAGATCCAAACTCTCTCTTATTCATTTGCTTAATTTTTACAACATATCGATAAGTGGATCTCAACAACAAGATTTCCAGAAACTCCATTTATGTTTTTGATGATGATGATGATGATGATTAACATCCACTAAGACCGAATTGGTTTATCAGACCTTAAGAGGGTAAGTGATTACTTGTGATTTTTTATAATTTTGTTTATGTGCTCGAAAAGCATTAAGAGAAGATTTCCAAGATCACCTTAATTTTGTGAGTTAAGAGGTTAGGAAAGTTGGCAGTGTGATAAATATTTTGAAATGAGATCTAATATGGGTATAGGCTAGACAATCTAAGAGAAAGTGTTTTTCATATTCAACCTTCTTAGTGTCACAAAGGTGACACACTCTTTCATCCCATGGCGTTTTAGGAATTGACCAACGCCCAGTTTCACTATGGAGCTCGTGAGAATTTGTTCTTATCTTAGCA
>WSFP011457645.1:0-19176 GCA_009831015.1 Picea engelmannii | reverse complement strand
CAGAAGATAAAGGAAGCTTACTTGATAAAACAACTAGAGTATCAAGAGTGGAATCATGCAACTAACCAGAAGCACTTGTAGTAGCAACAAAAAAACCTTTTTTAGAATCTTTTCCCTTCTTGATTATCTTCTCTGGGTCAGCCTCAGGTGGAACCAAAGGTAACTACGTATTTGATCTCATATGTCTTCCTTTAGGTGCTAGAGCTAAATCAATGGAGCCATCATTTGCAAGATGCAATATTCAAAATACTAAGTCCCAACACACCTTGAGATCTAGTAAGCATTGTTGTTCTATCCCAGGGAAAAGTCTTCAAATCGTTCCCCAACAACGGTGCCAAAAATGTTATCACTAGGAGTCACTTTCTGATTGCAAGGAAAGTAAGCCCAGTACCCATCAGATGATATGTGAAAGTATGAGTGTTTTTTGAAAGGTCGAATGGAAAAAAATTGGAATGATAATATCCTCACTCAAAAATAGGGCTAACATGTAACAACAAATAAGGTCTTGGTTAATTTCAACTAGTAGTTTGGGAGTAAATATGGATAGAAGGAAGAATTGAATGAGAAGAATGTAAGAGCTACTACAAACATTAGGTTCACAAAAGCCCAAAGGAACAAAGTTTCTAAAAACAAGATCTTCTTGAAATTAGAACTATGGAGCTAAAAAAACACCATGACAATAAAATGATCAAACATCCATCACATCATTACCACAATCATCCATATGAAGCATTGAAATATGAACATTTAACATTAGAAGCAAATAGTCTGAAATAAGAGTTGATTTCTATTAGTCAAAAAGTCTTAAGTCCAGTACATACTAGATCATAGTCACTTTATCAAAATATTACAGTTTCTTAGGGGCCTTGCTCTACCATCCGAACCTATTAAAACAATTCACCTATCTATTTATAACAAGAAAGGGAGGCAACAACTGGAGGTACGAGCTCGCCTCTTTTCCTTAAAAATCTCAAAACATTTATTTATTCTAACAACTAAGATAACAACCTATGCTATAAAATAGGGAAGTGTTGGTGACTAAACCCAATCATGATTCTAACTTCTTTGATCCTCTTTTGCTACTCAACTCTTGTTTTTCCATGTGTCCCTTTGGAGCTTGTAGTTGTCCTCTACACGCCAATTGTTACTTCTGTCATTTAATACATTATTAACTTATCCAAAATTGTTGGATTAGTCCTGGCTACTCCCTTGGGTAGCAATTTTGTGTAGCGCCCCCTAGAATGGAACAAGGAGAGAAGGTAGCGCCGCTAGGCTGCATGTCTACGGCTACATTTGTCCTCTGTTACAAAATTGAGTAGCGCATGTGTGTAAACCTTCTCTCTGTAAGATATTACACAGCGCCTGTGGGTAGTGCATGTGTAACAATTTTGCATTCTGTAAAATATCACGCAACACCACCTATGCTGCGTCTGCATAAGGGTTTGGGTAGCTAAGCCAAAATGCAACGTCTTTGACTCCTGAACGTGTGTAGAGATTTTTGTGTCCTTCCATGATGACAAATCAATTTACTTAGGTTCTTTTACCACTGAGTGAAACTAGTATATGGAAAAAAATCCAAAATTCATATAGCTAAACACCTAGAAGCCTGTATAGGTGGCAGAACTTAATATGTGCATATCAATTAACCTTCCCAAGAAGGAACAATTTTCAAAAATGGGGTTTACCACTACCAGCTACTTTTTCATTTTAACACCTAACCTCACACTCTTCCCGGTGGAAAGTCTTCAACTAACTCAGTAGACTTCTTCTTCTTTGCACTGGTAGGCGTCTTCAATATAGTTGTGCTCTCCTTAGCTACTGGTTTTTCATCTTCAATGGAAGCCTCAACCAACACCTGTAAATTATTTTGGATTACTTCATCCTCAAAATGCTTCAGTTCTTCTTTTAGCTTCCTGTTCTGAGCCTGGAAACCCCTGCGCTGTCTGTAAAGATTCTTCAGTTGTTTACGAAGAGGCAAAGCCTTTCTCGCTGTGAACCTTGCCAAGTCCAGGGTATGGTTGTAGCCAGTCATGAGCTCATTCATCTGAGCCAAGTGGACCATGTCTTCTGCTTTGAGATTAGATATTTCTCTCCTTGCATCCCTAAGCTGATTAATAAGTCTTTTGTAGGTCTGGCTGCCAAGGGGGTTGGGGACATGTGCAATCTCAGCAGGCTTCTTCTTGGCCTTTTCTTCCATCTGTACAGGAGTTTCCTTGTATGTTTAATCAGTCTTCTCAAAACATTTTCCTTTAAGCTTCTTCTCTTTCACAACAACCTTTTCTTTATTTTTCATAGGTTTTTTACAATCCTTCACAGGGATTTCATCTTCCCTCTCCAAAGGTATTTTGGTACCTTTCCCCTTGATTTTTTGTACATGGGTTTCTTGTAGAGGTTGTCCTTTGAAATTCACCTTAGGAATTGATGACCTAGTGAAAGGTCTTTTACCTTTGATTTCAACTGCTGGAGAAGGAGATGGAAAGAGAAGCTTCTCCCTTTTTTTTATGTCACCTTGGTAGAAGATGGAACTTCTTCTAACCCTGGTGGAGGTGGTGGTGAGAAATCTCTATGTGGGGAAGGATAGACCTCCTCCTCAACTTCTCTGACCTGCTTATTGATCTCTAAAATAGGGGCTCTGCCCTTTCTCTTCTTGTTGATCCCTGTTTTAGTACTAGTAGGTGATGAAGAGCCTACAATTTGTGATTGGGGGGTAGGTGTTGGGTCCAACTTAAAGTGAGAAGAGACTAAAAAATTCTCCCAGGAGATCTCTTTCTTTCCCAACTCTTTAGAGACAAGCATCCTAATAATTCCAGAGTGGAAAAGGATGGAGTCCACATCCTTGTATTTGGCTTGCCCCCTATCTACAATTTTACCTATACTTCTTAGCAGGTAATATGGAATATTCATCTGAACCTTACCAGTAAAATGAAAAAACAACCCTATGTGGTAATGGTACAGGGTGTTAAATCTCCCTTCACAACTAAAATATCTTTGTATGATTTTCAACATTCTGTCAAACTGGTCAATCAACTGATTCCTTGACACATTCTTAGATAAATCATTGGCTTGGTATTTAGGCTTGAAAATATCTTTAATGAAAGGTGAACTCAATACCATGGCCTTGAACCAATTTTCTCCTGAAATGGGAATCCCTGTTGCAGCTGAGATGGAGGCTTCAGTCACCTCAAATTCCAAATCTCCAACTCTGGTTTTCTTGCCATCAAAATATAGTGCAAATTGTTTTGCTACTTCTGAGCAGCCTCTCTGCATGTTCTGGTAGAAAGAGAGGCATCATTTTCTTCAAAACATTTCCCTTGCCATGGGTTCTGTGTCAAAAAGGCACATGTCCATAGGTTTTGTTTGAACTATATTGCCACCTTTGTGTGCTTTCTTTGATTGAGGGGTCTCCATGATTCAGAAAGAGGGTTCTTAAGAGGCTGTAAGGGATGCTATTGAACAGAAAATTTCAATTTAAGTCTCAAAAGCACAAGGATGGCCCTCCAAATTAACAATTCTTAGAAAATGAACTTGGCTATGAGAAATGGAATTTCAGGCTCATACATGTTTTTAGAGTGTAGACTATCAGGAAGCAATTCCGAATTGACTCTTCGTACAGAATGAAAAGAAGCAAAGGATAATCAGAGAGGTTTGAGCAGTGCCTCTGCGTAGCGCAACACATACACAGAGGATGGGCTATTTTAGGCCTGTGACTTTCAGAGGATATGACTAAACACAATAATCAAACTATATATATGAGCGAAGATGTTTACAAGAATGAAAATATGGCTCCCATACTACCTTGCAAGCTTAGCAAACCAAAACCCGAGCATAAATCTCCTAAAAAAATTAATATGTGAAGGAGGTTGCACAAGATACCTATGAAATCGACAACTGTTGAGCTCCTCAGCACAAACTTAGGACGATATTGAGGAAACTTCAGCCCTAAAATCTCTCACAACATCGGATTTAGTGGGCATGCGATCATCTGATCTGAACTGGCAAACTTATGCAGCGCGTCACTGCTAAACTTTCAAATTTAGAAACTGTTACCAAGGATCATAAATGAAATATCTTTTGAAAACATTTCAACCGACTTCAGGCACTGAAAAAAAGGGTTAAGGTATCAGTCATGGCAATCATGACTTGGAGTGGGTGCATGATAATCGTGACAGGTTCTACACAAATGCCCGCTAAGTGGGAAACATTCTCCAAATAAAAAATGATTGGGTAGGTGAGTGGGGATGATGAGGTATGCATGTGAGGTCATGAGTGATGAGAGAGGTGTGTCACATCAACCTAGTCATGGGAGGTATGAACCTATGGATGAATCACGAGAGGGTACATAAAGAATAGACCATGAGCTCATAAGGGTTTAAGGACCAAAAATTGAATTGTGGATCAACACATGAGCTATGACTCAAAGGTTTAGTCATCCTAAGGGGTCCTATCATAAATAACATTTAAAGGATGAGAATTTATTTTAAAGAGAAAATAAGAATCTAAGGGTTTTGTTTTAAAATTTTTTCTTTTTAAACAAAAACAAACTCAGAGGCCCAAGGCGACTTAGTGTGATAACACCTACCACCAAAATATTTAAACATTTTAATTTACATATCGATCTAGTCATTGTGCTTAATACACAACCTCTCACTTTTGATTGAGTTTTTCATGAGGGATTCCCCTCTAAGTTTGGAAGGGCTAGCTTCCTTCTCTAAAGTAGTTTGTATGTTCCCTTTGTAATTCTCCTCTCACAACATTCTTGCCTTGCCTCAAGGTTGATAAAAAATATTTTTCTAGTTATTATTTGTAAGTCATTAAGATTCAAGTTTTGATTCCATTGCCCAAGGATACTTCTCTTTGCTTGTGAAATCACCAACCTTTATAGAAACAACCTATTCTTATTAGAAATCTAACCTTCTGAGTGTTATTGTTGAATATATTTTGAGTGAGACAACCTTTTGGCTATTGAGAGATCCCTCTCTGATTGTATAAGGTTAGAATATATTCCAAAGTGGTTGAAATGGTTACCTCGGGTTTCCTTAATACATCCCAAGGAAAATATTGTGTTAACACAGATGACAGGTGGTTGTGTTGAAGTTGACATGGTTGGGTGACTGCATTGTACGAGTGTTGATGTGGGAAGGTGACTGGGTTGTACGGATGCTGACATGGAAGTTGACTAGATAGGTGACTGGGTTGTACGGTGGTGACATGGCAGTTGACTGTGTGCTGACTAGATGTTGATTGTATCGTATGAATGAATCATGGAGCGACATGTGACCCAATCAGAGGGTGCCACATGGTGCCCCAAATTTTTCCAAGGTTGTCTAGCCCAAAAAGTTTATTGTGATCTGCGGGGGTCAAATCCTTGACCTCCCAGGTGACCAACGAACTAACCTCTTAGGCTAACCGTATGGGATATGGTGTGACTTGTTATGCCATATGGCATAATATCCTTTTAACTTACATATGGCGACCTGTTAGGGGATAGGCCCTGGATTTTGGGGTGATATCCCGTGACCAAGGGGTTGTAGACCATGAGCTAGCCAATAGTGGAGGCAATTGTAAAGTTAGCACCAGGGCACGTGGTTCATACGATCAAGGTTTGGGGGATTGAACAAAGGGTTAGAGGCCAATGCTTAGTGTGTGGCCATATGGCACACCCCATATTCCTATGAGCCTAAGAAAAGGGGTCTGCGCCTGCATTTTTGTCAAATATGGGATTTTTGACCATATAATATGATTTATTTATTTATTTCAGTTGTTTTTCATGGATTTTATCCATTATTGTGGGATTTGGAGCCTAATTTGAGGCCATATATTGGGAGGAAGTTGGAAGGAGGATACCAAATCCACATATATATAAACTAGAGGTTCTTAGTAGAATTATTAGGTTTAAAATAAGAGAAATGATGAGGAATTTGAAAGCCAAAGCCATTTTTATGCAGGGAATCCATTGAGGACGGGGACTTTACAGGCCAAGTTCAGGAGCTATGCTCAACCATTTTTAGTTCCATCAGTTGTGTTGGATTCTTGAGGTCGAGAAAAACACAACTAGACCCGTTTGTAATCATTTTGAAACTTTTTTGATGTACTTTTGAAGCATTGAAGAGAAATAAGAAAGCCTCACCCACTGAGACAAAGGTCTGGAGACGTAGGAAATAATATTGAACTCCATTAACAACTTTTTTTTTATGGTTTGTTTTTCTTTCTTCTTACATTCTAATCTGCATTTATTTATTATGGTTGATATAGTATCTTTAACACATCCGAACCCTAAATACTTTTCTTAGCGATGGGGTATTCAGATTTCGTTGTCCCTCTTAAATAAAATACTCCTACTAAACCAATGATGGACTCAATCCATTTATAACATACCAGTTGTAAAGGAATTCAAAAATTTGACGCTTCGGTGCTTCAACATTTCAGCATTGAATGACTTTTTTCCTTCCTGTGCACTTTACCTTCGGAGCACAGAGTCCCTGGACTCTGGAAGTCCCAAAATGCCTCCATGTCACTCGGGACTTCAGGCCTTTCACCTTTCACATGATATTGTGTCCCAAACACCCAAATTCCCAAAGTCTTGGACTCCCAAAGGGGTTCACTCTCACGGAGTGAAATAGTAGATGCGACGGAAATTACCAATGGGTCCTAAATACACCTTCCTCCATATTGACAAAACAATTAGTTACTAGAGGGGACATGTGACAAGACAGAGAGGACACGTGGCCCATACCTAGGGTGGCACGTGTTGTACCCAAGTGGGTCCATGTCACCCTAGGTGACATTGGAATATCGCTTCACCCGATTGATCACCTACCCGGTCCCTCGATCCTATGGTTACGGTGCCTCCATGTAACCCCTAGATCCACAGCCTTTGTTACTTTGTAACTTTGGAATTTGGAGATATTTAATTGAGTCTCCCCCTGTTTCTCCATAACTGGTCAACGTCGGGCTGACCTTGTCATAGATCTGACGGCTAGGAAAGAACTCAAATGATCCCTAGATCTTTGGTCCTGGTCACTTCACGGCTCTGAACTTTGGGGATTTTGGCCTTACTTCCACTCCATTCTCTTGAAGCAGTACTTCATAGAAGTATCGTATGCGGGTCCCTCCTTCTGAGCGATCAGATGGTTAAGCGAGGCTTCTACGATCTCCCCAGATCTATGACTCTCCTTTATTCATAACTTCGACGTTCGAGGAGTTCGATGTTATAGCATATCCCTTCTCCCAAAGTGGAACTTCATCAAAGTCATCTCGGTGTAGATACAATGAATGAGAGAACTTTTGATCATTCTTGATCAGTGGTTCTCGTTACTTCATAATGAATATTTGAATCATGATTAGTTGGTGAGATAGACCCTTCTACCCACTAGAGTAACCACCCATTGTCAGTCAAATTTGTTGGTAACTGATATTCCTGGTTACCTTTGGCCAATTTATGACCAGTAGGGTAGACAATACCCCAAAGTCCTGGACTTCTAGAGCTCTAAAGAAAGAAGGGATTAGCTCCCTTAGGCTTAGCAGAGGGTTCCTAGGTGTTGGCCATACAGGTCCTTCTAAAATCTAGGAGGTAGACACAAATATATTCATCATAAATTTGTTAAGGACTTGGGCATGATATCCTGGTCACACAACAAGGAGTTTGAAAAAGATATCCTCTTTAGACCGATAGGGACAAATTGATGCAATGCTTTCTATTCCAAACCTCCTACAGGTTTACGTACCAAGACAACTCGAAGGCTTAGCTGGGGCATATAGGAGATCAATCAGAAACATAAGTCGATTGCTGAAAGGGGTGTTTGTTTCAACCCAACCATAGGCTCAGACACTCCTAACAGATTTACCACTGGCCACCCCCGAGCTAGACCAAGATGCTCTGAGAGAGAACTCTTATTTTTAGCTTAGCAATATTTAGGGACGGAGGTTACTCTCCTCTTCCCACAAGATCCTGGCAATGTGTCTTCTCTATAAGAAGTAAGGAGGTATCCCTGAGTACTTCCTCAGTCACTCATCAGCCTTGTTTATCACCTTGTAATATAACCCTTCTAACCACTCCATGTGACCATAACATACTTGTTTTTCAGTTCTCCCTCAAACCCAAGAGCTTAGTCTCTCCTCTATCCACCACACCTTCCTTTCTTTCCTTCCTCAATAAGATTTTGTGTGGCTGAAATCCCTAGTCTATGGTCAGGTCTGAAATCCTTATAGATGGGTGTTTTTCCCCATCCCTCATTAACTCTTGAGGAGGTCTTCTCAACTACCAACTTGATTGGTGATTCATTCCTGGGTCAGAGGACCGTTCTGGTCATGAGAAATTAAATCCAACAAGGCACTAGTTTGGTGGTCACAACCATTCCTGGTTACCCTCACCATCTCTTTCATAGAATCTATGGTCTATCTTGGCAAACCCCCCTTTCAACAATTATGCAACACTTACCCATTTTATATTAATAACAGATATTACATTCATTAACCTTTTATACAAAGTTTTATCAAATCAAACATTCACACATATCGAGTTTTCCCTAGTCTCTTGGCCAATATAGTTATATTTACAAACTGGGGGAAACAAGGGTGTTACAATCCCCTCCCCGTTAAAGGAACATCATCCTCGATGTTCTATTTGTCAATGTTCTCTGTATACACAGAAGTAAACAAAAATGGATATGCATGCCTCATGCCATACTCCATTTCCCATGTAGCCTCATCTGGGCTAAAGTGTTTCCACTGCACCTTGACCTGTGCAATGGTTTAGTTCACGAGTGAGGTTTCCTTCCTGTCTAGTATGCATTGAGGTTCTGGTAGTAATTCTCCCTCTAGCTCCACTCGGATCACAGACCGGTCAATTATGTTATCAGAATCATATACATATTTCTTCAATAATGAAACATGGAAAACATTATGTGCCTTCATTGTAGGAGGGAGTGCTAGCCTATAGGCTACAGGTCCCACTCTATCCAATATTTCAAAGGGTCCACAATATCGGGGTGCCATCTTGGCATAATCTCCCATTATCAAGGAACTCTTCATGGGCCTAACTTTGAGATATACATGGTATCATGTCTTCAACTCTCTGGGATTCCTCTTTTTGTCAGTGTAACTCTTATGTCTATCCTGAGCAATTTTCAGATTTTTCTTTATCTGAATCATTTGGTGTTCCATTTCTTTCAACATGTCAGGTCTGATTGTAATTCTATCCACTAGATTACTCTAGCTGATTGGAATCTTGCACTGTCTACCATATAGGGCTTCAAAAGGGCTCATCTTCAACGACTCTTGATAACTGTTGTTGTAGGAAAACTCTACCAATTGGGGGTAGTCTTCCCACTTCTTAGGTTGATGAATTACATGCATCCTTAGCATATCTTCTAATATTTGCTTCACTCTTTCTGTCTATCCATCATTTTAAGGGTGATAGGTTATGCTAAACAACAATTTAGTCTCAAAAGCAGCCATTAAGGATTTCCAAAAGCTTGAAGTAAATTTTGTGTCTTTGTCGAATATAATCTACCTAGGCATGCCATTCACTCTGAATATCTCCTTCATGAAGATGTTGGAAATATCTATTGCCTTGCAAGTTGACTTGACAGGAACAAAGTGAGAAGACTTGCTCAATTTTTTCACCACTACCATGATGGCATCATTCTGCTTGGCTGATTTTGGTAACCCGATGATTAAATCCATGGAGATGGTTTCCCATTTCCATTATGGAATTGGTAGAGGTTGTAAAAAACCCGCTGGGTGTTTGTGTTCTTCCTTAACTTGTTGGAATTCTAGACACTTAGCTAGATAGTCAGCGATGTTATTTTTCAATCCAGGCCAATAGAATTGTTTCCTAGTGGCCATGATAATTTTTTGATAACCTGGATGACTAGTATATTGTCCCTTGTGTAGTTCATCCATTATGAACCTCTTCAAGTCGTCACAACTTGGAATATACAATCTATTTTTGTAGGTTAGTGGACCTTCACTAAGCATCTTATAGCCTTCATATTTTATCCTTGTGGGCTCTTGCTTTAGGTATGACATCACGGTTTTGAAAAATGCATATGTTTCTTGTTCATTCATGAATCTCTCCCTGACATCCGTTTCACAGGTGCTTACTGCTGCAAGGTGAATCATTTTCACACTTCTGCTAAGGGCGTCGACCACCCTGTTTTCCTTTCCTTTGATATGTTTGATTTCGAAATCAAACTCACTAAGGTGAGGCATCCACCTAGCTTTTCTAGCATTGAGTTTTGGTTGATCAAACAGGTGCCTCAAACCAAAATGGTATGTCATAAGTACAAATATCCTACCCATGAGGTAATGCCTCCTAATATTTAAAGTATGCACTATGGAAGCCAACTCTAGATCATGGGTCACATAATTGATTTCATGCTCATTCAATTTTCTGGATTCGTAGCAAATTACACGCCCTTCTTGCATAAGGACTCCTAGGATTCCTTTGAGTCCTTCCTTATAGGCATATGTACATATGAGGAAGTTATTATCAGGGTCTACAATCTTCATCATGGGTTCATGGGTTATAAGGTATTTCAATTCTTGAAATCTTTCTTCACATTCTAATGTCTAAGTGAATTTAACCCCCTTTTTCTGAAGGGCAGTGATTGGACAACCAATCTTGGAAAATCCTTTTATGAAACTTATATAGTATCCTTCTAATCCCATAAAGGATATGATATCAGATACATCCTTTGGGGTAGGAATTCCATGATATATCTGTTCTTGCCAGAGTCGACTGCCACTCCTTATTCAAAAATAACATGGCCTAAGTAATTGACTTTCTTCTGAAAAAAGTCACACTTGCTAAACTTAGCATAGAGTTGATGCTCTCTTAGTACCTGAAGCACTAATTTAAGATGTTATTCATGACCCTATCTATTCTTGGAGTAGATTAGGACATCATCAATGCAAACCAATACAATTATATCTACGAATTTGCTGAGTACATTATTCATCAAGCACATAAAACTTGTGGGGGAATTGGTTGATCCAAATGGCACCACCACAAATTCATAGTGACCATATCTTGTCCTAAAGGTTGTTTTGTGGATGTATTCATCCTTGATTTGGAATCAATGGTATCCAGACCTTAATTCAATCTTTCATAAAATGGACACACCCCCTAATTGGTCAAATAAGTCATTGATTCTTGGTAAGGGATACATGTTCTTTATGGTTATCTTATTGAGTTGTCTATAGTCTATTCACAGTCGGAGTGTGTCATCTTTATTTTTCACAAACAAGGCAGGTGGTCTGCATGGAGACACATTGGGTTGGATGTATCCTTTTTCCATCATCTCCTTTAGCTATAGCTTGAGCTCAATTAGCTCTAGTTTACTCATCCTATAGGGCGTTCTAGACACTGGCACTGCTCCTGGTACAATTTCTATTGAGAAGCCAATGTCTCTTCTTGGAGGTAGATCTGGTACCTCTTCTGGAAACATGTATTTATACTTTCTTAATATGGGGTGGTCCTCTAGGTTTTGTTTTTCATCCTCAATAGATTCCAACACTTGTATTTCATATAGAGGACATCCCTTTCTGCAATACTTTTTCATTTGAAGGGTTGATATTCATCTCACTTAGACAAGCCTATGAATCCCTTGGAGGGTTATTTTCTCCCTTCTTCATTTTCACATTCCAAATTTTTATGGTAACAGTCCAACTTGGATTTATATGTGGCTAACCAGTCCATACCAACCAATAGGTCATAAGATCCTAGGGGAAGTATGTTAAGTGTTGATTGGGTGGGCAATCCATCCACAATGAATTGGCAAGTTGGTATGACCTCTCCTACTTTTCTTTTGGTTCCAATGGCTATTTGTACCAACCATGGCTTAAAATGTCTAAATGGTTTCATTTTACACTTATCAACAGTTTGGGGGGGCACATAACTCAAATTAGAACCAAGGTCGATTAAAATAGAAACTACATGGTTGGCGATCATACCTTCCATCTACACCACTGAAGCTTGGTGGTCGTCTTCCTTATTATCCAAGGCTGCCTAAATCCATGGCATTATCCTAGCCACATCATTAACTGTGGTAGCTTCTTAGATGCTGTATAATCTCCTATTATTCTTTTTTCTGTGTAGACAATCCCTCAACAGATTTTCTTCCCCACAACCCCAACATTTCAAGGGTTCTCTATTTGGGTTATCACTCTTTCTTGGGGTTGCTCCAAAAGGATTATTTCCGCTTTTGGAGGGGAAATATTTCTAATGCAAAATTCTAGTAGGAAGGCTCATCCTAGAATCCTTCGAATAGTTCTTAAATCTTGAGGATTTAAACCCCTTCTTCTTGAATCCCAAACTAGTCGTTTTCTTCCAGTCCTCGCAAGGTTCTGTCTGACTCCCAAACTGTTCATAACAATACCTTGCCTTCCGGGTAGTATCTTCTAAGGTCTCTGGATCATCAAACTCAATCCTATCCTGGTAGGACTAAGGCAACCCACTTATAAATCATTTCACTTTTACCTTTAATCATTTATGTAGGGTACATACCTCATCAACGCAAGGAATTTATTGACATATTCCCTTATGGTGAGTTGTCCCAGCCTGAGTTCATAGAAATCCTTAGTCTTCCCATCAAAGCATTTCTCTGACAGATACTTCTTCTTGAATTGTTTCTCAAATTGTTTCCATGACAAGTCCTTCTCATGGATTCCTTTCACATTCCTAAGGTCTTCCCACCAAATGGAAGCCTTTCCATTCAGGTTTTAGATGGCTATTTGAGCCTTCAAGTTTTTAGAGTAATCATGGACTCTGAAGTACTTCTTTAAACCAAACATCCAAGCTTCTTCCTCTTCCCCTTTCTTAATATCTCCATCAAAATAGGGTGGTTTGGCTTTCTTGAACTCTTTAGGTTCATGAATTTTGGAATGCTTTTGCTTCTTTCCTTTCCTTTGAGAATGTGAGCTAGTTTTTCTACTAGAAGATCCCTCGGAGTTGCCAGTTTCCTCTTTAGAGGACTCTCCTGATGAGTGTCTCCTACCTCCAGGTTGGAACTTCCTCAAGGTACTCCTCCTAGTGTGGCCGCTTATGGGACCATGTTTTCGTATCTCAGGTGGACTTTGACTTCTCTCTATATGTCGTTGGTCCACATGACTGGTTGCGGGTCCATGTTGTAGTTACCTCTGTATATCAGATAAGCTCTATAGAAAGACTGCATTAATTTTCATTTATTTTTCTTTCTCCTTTATTAATCTCTCGTTGTTGGCCTTTCAACTCTGTAATTTTGCAACGAGGCTCCTTACAGTTTCATCCAGATCCGGAGGGCTTTCCACCGCCCTCCTTTCGTCAGATTCTTTGTCTCTATTGTGGGAGTCATCCCCCACTTCATGGCACATCACCATCCTTTATACTTGTAGTTTTCCAATGATTTAATGACTTATTTAGTGATGAAAAAACACTTAATATTATCCAATGGTCTATTAGTTCATGAACAACACACAGTTCATATTTCTTAAATACACACATGGTAGAAAGTTTCATTCTTTTCTTCAGTAAAATTTTAACCAGACTCTTTTAGGAAATAAGTAATATAATTTGTCACCCTTAAAAGTCCTTTAAATATGGTTTTTAAGCGACACGTCCATGAGCCCAATTAGGCCAAGTGTTGTAACCATGCTTTGATACCAATTTGTAACACGCCCAACCCCTGAGTACTTTTCCTAGGTATGGGTATTCAAATTTCGTTATCCCTCTTAAATCAAATCCTCCTACTAAACCAACAGCGAACTCAATCCCTTTCTAACATACCGACTGTAGAGGAATTTGGCACTTTGGTGTTGAACGCCTCTTTTCCTTCTTTCGCACTTTACCTCCGGAGCCCAGAGTCCTCGCACTTCTGGAGTCCTGAAATACCTCCACGTGACTCTGACCTTTGGGCCTTTCACCTTGCACATAAGCTTGTGTCCCAAACACTCAAATTCCTGAAGTCCCAGACTCCTGAAGGGGTCCACTCTTGCGAAGTGGTGTACTATATGCGATGGAACTTACCGGTGGGTCCTGAATACACATCCCTCCATATCAACATAATAGTTAGTTACTAGAGGGGACATGTGAAGAGATAGAGAGGAAGTGTGGCCCATACCTAGGGTGGGACGTGTTGTATCCAAGTGGGTTCACACCACCCTGGGTGACGTTGGCATATCGATTCTCTCGACTTATCACCTGCCTGATCCCTCGATCCTATGGCTACGGAGCATCCATATAACCCCTAGATCCACAACCTATGTTACTTCATAACTTCGTCCTTCGGGGATATTGAGGTGAGTCTCCCCCTGTTTCTCCTGAAGTTGTCAACGTCGAGATAACCTTTTCATAGATCTGATGGATAGGAAAGAACCCAAATGATCGATAGATCTATGGTCCTGGTCACTTTTTGGCTCCGACCTTCAGGGGTTTTGGATTTACTGCCACTCCATTATTCCAAAGCAAGACTTCGTTGAAGTACTGTATGTGGGTCCCTCCTTCTGAGTGATCAGACGGTTATGGGGAGCTCATACGATCTCCCTAGATATATGGCTCTCCTTACCTCGTAACTTTGGCATTTGAGGAGTTTGATGCTATAGCATCTCCCTTATCCCAAAGTGGAACTTCACCGAATTCGTCTGGGTGTAGATCTAACGACTGAGAGAACTTCTGATCGTTATTGATCGGTGGTTCTTGTTACTTCAAAATGAAGAGCCAGATATCAATTAGTCAGTGAGATAGACCCCTCTACCCACTAGAGTAACCACCCATTGTCGATCAACTTTTCAGGTAACTGATATTCTCGATCGCCTTCAACTAGTTTATGACTAGTAGAGTCGACAATAACCTGAAGTCCCGGACTTCCGGAGCTCCAAATCCATAAGGGATTAGCTTTCTTAGGCTTAGCATAGGGTTCCTAAGTGTTGGTCATATGGTTCCTTGTAAACTCTTGCGAAGTAAACATGAATATCTTCATCATAAATTTGTTAAGGACTTGGGCATTATATCTCGGTTACACAACAAGGAGTCTAAAGAAGATATCCTCTTGACACCAACAAGGCCAGATTGATGCAATTCTTTATATCCCATCCCTCTTATAGGTTTACATCCCAAGACACCTCGAAGGCTAAGTTGGGGCATATAGGCGATCAATCAGAAGCATAAGTTCACAAGAAGATAAATGAATACACATAGATTGATATAATTCAATACAAAAACCATATATATATATAGATATATAAACAAGAATTCACCCATTATTTTATTTCAATGCACAAAGTATGAAAACACTTATCAGAACTAGAAGATGTGATGCGACTACTGAAAGGGGTGTATGTTTCCACCCAACCATAGGCTCAGTCACTCCTAAGGGATTTACCATTGGCCACCCTGAGCTAGACCATGATGCTATGAGAGAGAACTCTTCCTTTCATCTTAGCAACAGTTAGGGACAGAGGTTACTCTCCTCCTCCCATGGGATCTTGGCAACGAGTCTTCTCTATACCAAGCAAGGAGGCATGCTTGAGTACTTCCTCAGTCACTCATCAGCCTTGTTTATCAACTTGTAATATATCCCTGCTAGCCACTCCCTGCGGCCAGAGCATGCTTGTTTTTTAGTTCTCCCTCGAACCCAAGAGTTTAGTCTCTCCTCTATCCACCATGCCTTCTTTTCTTTCCTTCCTCAGCAAGATTGCATGTGGCCTGAATCCTCAATCTGTGGTCAGGTCTGAAATCCTTACAAATGCATGCTCTGTCCCATCCCTCATTAACTATTGAGGAGGTCTTCTCACCTACCAACCTGACTAGTGATTAATTCCTAGGTCATAGGACTATTCTGGTCCTGAGAAATTAAATCCAGCAAGGTATTGGTTTGGTGGGGGTTATCTCAACCATTCCTAGTTCCCCTCACCATCTATTTCATAGCATCCGTGGTCTATCTTGGCAAACCCCCCTTTCAACAATTATGCAACACTTACCCATTTTCTATTAATAACAAATATTACATTCATTGACCTTTTATACAAAGGTTCATCAAATCAAACATTCACACATATCGAGTTTTCCATAGTCTCTTGGCCAATATAGTTATATTTACAAACTAGGGGAAACATAGGTGTTACAATATCTCATTAAGTTCTTATTCTTTCATTAATTTGTATTTTGTAAATGAAATCATGGTTAAAACTTATCCAAGTCTTTAAAGATCATTTTTGGAACAAGTGGTATCAGATCAGGTTGACGATTGGTTTTTGAGTTTGCATTATTTCCGGGGAAAAATTGAGTTGTGGTGAAGGCAAGCTTGTAGAAGGGGATCCTAAGATTGGATCAAGAAAGAGGATTTCTCAAAGTGAGGAGATGGCATTGGAAGAAGGCATGTCTCAGAATGGGATAGAGTTTCAAAAGACTTTATTCACCATGTCTAAGATGGTAAAGGTCTTATATGAGGATTACTTGGAACAGAAGAGGCCTTTCCAAGGGGAATCTTCTAAACAAGACAAAAGTGAAGAAGGAGAGGATCCTCCTAAACCTCCTCCTTCACCTCCTTCTTCTCCATCATCTTCTTCTTCTTCAAGTACAAGTTCCAAATCCACCACACGAAAACATTTCCGCAAACATAAACATGATATGTCTTTACTTAAGCTTGATGTGAAATTTGAATTTCCCATGTATGATGGTGAATTCAATGCTGAGAGGACTGATAACTAGGTCATACAGATGGAATTTTATTGTAGTGTGAAACAAATCAAGGATGAGACAACTCAAATCAAATTGGCATCGCTTCATCGTGCAGGCACAACACTCATCTAGTGGCAAAGTAAGTTGCAAAATGGCACACAACATGTTGGTAATGTATTTCCATCTTGGAAAGATATTTCTTTTTGAACTTAGAATAAAATTTTATCCTTTGGGTTATAAAGAGAAGGATTTAATTGAATGACAAGGTATTAAAATAAGAAAGGGATAGACGTTGCAAGAATACACAGATGAATTTTGTAAGATGGCATTAATGTTAAACATTCCATTACATACCCAAGAAACTCTTATGACGTATATAGGAGGTTTACCTGCACATATTTATAACATTGTATTTATGTTTGGACCTACTAATCTTGATGATGTTTCTATTCAAGCAACATACATTGAAGCAGGGAAAACAAGAGTTGGTGTATCAGGGGAATCGTCTTCAAGGAAAGAGGAAAAAAGAAATGGGAATCGAAAGAAAGCAAATCTAGAGAAAAGAAGGGAAGAGAAACTCTCTTGCAAGCATTGCAAGAAAGAAGGGCATGATGATGACTATTGTTGGCAATTACACCCAGAGAAGAGACCAAAATGGTTCAATGAAAGAAAAGGGAGGCAAACAGTTGCAACAACAACACGACCAACAGAATTGGGATATGATTCAGGTGATGAGACTAAGATCACAACAATTGGTTTGATAGGTAAAATTGGTGATATATATGATTCTAGAAGTAAGTTGTTTCACATAAGGGTGATAATGAAACATACCAATATCAATACATTGATAGATAGTGGATCTCAATATAATTTGATTTCAGAGGAATTGGTTAAACAATTAGCATTCAACACTAAGATGCATCATAAACCTTACTCACTTAAATGGATAAGCAATAATCATAAATTGCACATAAAAAAGAAATGCACTTTAAATTTTTCAATTTCCTCAAAGTGTTTGGATGAGGTAATGTGTGATGTGGTTCCACTCAATGAATGTGGAATGGTATCAGGCAACCCTTATTTGTATGACCACAAAGAAATATTCTACAAGGAATGTAACCAATATCACTTAACTAAAGAAGGCAATGAATATGTTGTACATGCTCATCACTTAAAAGAAAATCAATCTCTACAAACAATGGAACAATTATGGAATGAAACTTATGCAAGCAACACACCTGTAATTGTGCCAAATAAAGCAATTGATCTTAAGCATGAACATGAGATGGTTGTAGAATGGAAGTTCAATCATATTTTGCTTCAAGATAAGCTAATGTCATGCAAGTACTTCAAACATATTATCTCATTTGCAGTCATATTTCTAATGGTATTTCTGCTAATGTTTTCAACATGGATGGTAGTGGCTTCAGTAAGATGTGAAAGAGTACAAGTGGCTAACAATATGCTATCAGTTTTCATGGTTGTTTTTTAATTTATTATGATGATACAGGTGCAAAGGAAAAAGTTTAAAGACAAAGAACAAGTGGGGTAGCCTATCCTGCACTTGATGACTGGTTAATGCCCTTTTGGAGGAACAAAAGGTCTTATTGGGGAGGCATGATCCAAAATGGATCCAGGAAGGCCTAAAAATCAAATTTCTTGAAATCGTACAATGACAACTCCATTTCATCCATCTCAGTGTGTTGATTTCGTCCATATTTTTTTTTTCGCAAATGGACGTCGTATGTGAAAGATATTGCATTCTGACTGATTTCCCAAACATGCAAAAAGTCAAACTGGTCAAAGTCAACAGGTCATACTGCTGATGTTAGTAGTACAATAGGTGATGTCAACATGAAATCATGATGACATCAGCAAGGACACATGACAACACTAGGATGTGACATGTGTCACTCATTTTTGGTGTTTTAGGGTTGAGTTGGACCAGTACGGAATTGAGACATGGCAGTGTACGAACAATACGTGGCAGTACAAATGACAAGTGGTTGTACAAAATATGACATGGTAGGGTGTCTGGGTTACACAGATGTTGACTTGGCAGGGTGTCTAGGCTATATGGATTCTGATGTGGCAGCTGACTGGACAGGTGGTGACATGTTTGTTGGCAGGTTTACAATTGGGAGTGATATTGTCATTCATGGAAAGAACAACGATGGAAAGAACAATGATGGAAACTAGGCTCAAAAGACATTGTAAGTCCACACAAGAGGAGTGCACAGATGGAGGACAGATATCGGGTGTTAGATCCGAGTGCGGGGTTTGACCGTCATTGGACCCAGGAGAACCTGCACATTTTTTAAAGTGCAAGGAGAAGTGGTCTTACAAAATCCCGAAAGCAAGAGGACCGTCCATCTTCTGGCAGGACATGTGGTCACATATCATCATTTCACTGACTGGAAAGTCAAAGGAAGGAGGTTCTCTAACCCCTCAAACTCGTGATATGCGAGATCATGAATTGATCCTGGTTGTTGAAGCCAGAGGACACATGGCGAGCGATT
>ML873838.1:7653-19176 GCA_009831015.1 Picea engelmannii | reverse complement strand
TTTTTTTCATTTTTTCATGTTGAAATATTCATTGTTGTTTCTTCTAGGGACTCCATATAATATTTAGTTGGGACTACCACTACATCGTGAACTTACCAATAGTAATTGCCTTTGGACAATTGAAAGAAAAACATTTCACATATGGCGTCGTTATGATCTAGTTCATGACAACCTCTTGTTCCAAAAGTTGCACATCCCCTCCTCTCCCAATCTAGTACCTTTCTTCTGATGGATGTTATTTATTTACTCTGAAATATCATATACTCTTTGACTAAGTTTTGATGCTAAAACATTTATTTTCTCTGTCTAGTTGTAGAAGACTTCTTATATTATTTGGAAATAGGGTTTTCCCCTTTTTTCCCAAGTGACCTTTTTTGTTTGGTCTCTTATTTTGATGGATCTAGGGATTGGAATTCCTCATATCCTTCCCTTACATTTAGATGCAATTTAGTAAGAAAAATTATAACCAAAATAAAATAGAATCAACAATCCATTAATCTCAAATAATCTCAAATAGAATAAACCACATATTCATTTTAAATAAAATTTTATTACTAAATTTGTTTGGGATCCACAGTGAAACTTATCCCATTTTAATATATAACATTTAGTAGTACAAAGAATAATCAAGATAAAACTAACTCAATAATTCATTAAACTCAAATCAAATAAACCGCTTATTCTTTTAAAATAAATTTGCAACATCAAATTATTAAATTTCAGTTTTAGTCCTGTAATACCCCGGGTTTCGAACCCCCATTTTAAATAATGTATTTTTACAATGCTGAGAAGCCAGAGTGCCCAAACAATTATTAAAAGGTCAATGTGCCCAAGACATGTAATGTGTTTATCATTATTAATAATAAATACATAACTGGCTGCTAGATGGACAAGGAATAGAGTTATAGGGGGCTATGATTCCACAAGAGAGGGCGCTTGAGGGGATAAGTGTTTATTCCTATTCTAATTACCCTTTTTGTGCCTATGGGAGGGGATCGTTTACGTGAGCTTCTTGGGGAAGGCCAGGAGGTTCTTGATTTCCCCACGAAGTTACTTAAACCCACCTCTGGTTTGATGGGGGGTTGGTCATTGTCTCATTTTCTCCTTCACTTATGCATTCACACCATTCTATCCCTCACGCACTTTCATGCACGCACCTCCATGTACCCACTTACTCGTTTATTGATCCATCCGTCATTTGTGTCTTGGCTCAGGGAAAGGGAGTCGAACTGCTGAAGGTTAGCCACAGGATAGTTGGTTCTAGTGGTCGCTGGTGTGATCCAACCATGACCTAAGGCCACATGTCTGAGATGCGTTGGCCTGTGTCCAACGTTTCTCATGGATGTGAGTCCTGAGATTTCCAACATTGAGATTCTGGACCAGTTGCGCTGGAGCCTGTATAAGGAGAAGGACTGCCTGAGGGACTACATGGTAGATAAGGGTGGAGGTCCATTCTCTTGGGTGGTGGAAGTTGGGTAGAAGAGAGTTGGGTACTTGGATTTCTATGAGAGATGGGAAGCCTGTGAGAGCTTGGGTGTTGAATGGTTTGGGAAGCCAAGTAACATTCTGGAACCATCCTTGTGGATTGATAGCCCTGGCTCGGGGGTGACGCTGTTGTTGAGATTTGGAACAATAGTGTCTACGGTTGGGTGGAACGTCCTTGGTCTGCAACCAGTTGGTGTCATATTTCATAAAGATAAGTTCTCTATGTTATGGTATCATTTACATTTATATGCATGTATTTATGATGTGTATATTTAATTATCATTCAACTGAATCTTTAAACTATGCATGCTTGTTGGATTTTGTTGTGCATGTCGTTAAAGTCTTTTATTTTATGCATCCTTAAATTTTTAAAGGTATCTGTAAGAGAAAGAAGTCCAAGGGTGGGTATGTTATAGTTTGGTATCAGAGCTTCTGGTTGAAACACCAGGCTGGTATGGGTCGGGTCTGTTGGTAAGAGTCTGGGGGTCGAGATCAAACTCTGACTGTGGAGTTGAAAATCTCAGGAGGAATGGCATTGCAGAATCTACGCAGAAGATAGAATGTAGAGACCCATGTAAGGGGTTCGAAGGATGATGAACACCCCCTTCGAATTTGGGAGTGATCGCCACTGTAGGATTAGGAGATATCCGAGATCGTTGGATCGAAGGATAGGCAAACAAGGGTTGTCTGATGAAAAGGAAGAAAGGGTTAACGTCAAAACTGTTGGATCCCATGGGAGAGTGATATCAACGGACAAGAGGCATTGTGGGGAACTGAGTTGCACGGGAGATAATTTCCCAAGTCGGTCCCACAATCCAAAACACAGTTTCCCCAAGGGGTTACATGTCAGCATCAGGAGAATTGTGGGGCAAAAAGTAGGTTACTCCAAACTGCCGATGCATGCCCCCGCAAATTGAAAGGCATGCAGTGATGTGACAGGTTAGGGCTCAAACATCGAAACTTTGAATAGCCGAAGTAGTTGAGGACCATCGATCCATAGGAGGACACATGTCAACCAATCATGTGCTTTAGGTGAAAGCACTCCGGGAAAGAGCGAGCGAGGAGAAGTTGAGAGTTGAAACTCCCGAAGCCTGGAGAGCCAATGTTATAGCAAGATTTGCCTCACCATTTTTATCTTGCATAGAGGGCCTTTTTCCATTTCCCTATGCAGACTTATCATCCCTTTTTGACAAATCCAGAGATAAAAATAAACATTTTTCCACATATACATGCCCTATTAGCTATATAGCAAGTGTATACGCAGGCTGCTCCACTACAACCCGCATACATCGGAATTTGTGCCAAAAAATACAAAAATGGAGTCGGGTTTCCATGTCCCGACAAGAGATCTCTGATCCTTAGCCTTCCATATACTGGAAACGTTCTGACTTGGCCCTTTAGTTGCATTGTGAAGGCTAAAAGAGCACAATTTCGAGCTATGGAAAGGAAGAGAAATCATTCAAATTTGAGAGAAAAGTTACTCTGGAGAAATTACTTCATATTGAGTCTGCATCCCTTTGTCCCTCAAGTTTGAACACAATGTTCAACCCCCAAGCTCTTTCCCTATTTTTGAGAGAATCTCATTGTCTCTCTCTTTTAAGCTTGACTTTGGTAGAGGATTGAAGTGGTGGAGACCCAGCTGGAAGGAACTTGGTTCCTTGGTTTCAAACCGTGCCGACACAGAAGTCTATAATGTTGACACTTCTGTTGATCAATTATTAATATAAATACTCCTTTCTTGTCCTATTGGTATCATGCAAAAATATGATTACTATCCATGGGCATGTTTGTAATGTTTATTAATGGATTATGCTATATGATGTACTAACCCCTTTACATTATCACTATATACTTGCTTTGCTTGTTTGTTGAGAACTTATTGCAGGTATAAAGCTTTGGGTCGAAGTGCTCAACAGTGGAACATCATCAAAGGTTGGATCAAGGTAGGTCTCTTTCTTATCTTGCACATTAGTTTATATAGCATACGATGGATTTGAGTTGATTTCTGCAGTCATACTTGTCTGTTGTGGTTTACCCTTGGGCATAGAGAGTTTTTCCCTCGTAACAGAAATGGAAAATCCATTGGCAAGAGATCTTCCTTCTAAGGGTTGAAGTACTTTTTCTTCTTGCATTGCTCTTTTTCCTTTGTGTTTCTTGTCGTATTACTGCTTGGCAGATTCTGTTCACTCTGAGTCTGAGTTTTCAGCCTTTTTGCCCTTACCCAGCCTTGTTTTAAATCCTGTACGCTCCTTTTGCCTTGACAGTCGCGTACACGCACGTGCTGCCTCTATGAAAGCTGTGTATATACACACTATTCTCTTGAACAATCGCATATACCACTTTAACTTGCTTGTTTTCTTGGTTTGGTGACTGTTGGGTGAGTTTTGATTGTTGTTGAGCCTTCTTAGGTCTTTGTAGTGCCTATTGAGCTTCTCTGGGTTGACATGAAGCTTGTTGGGAGTTGAATTTATGGGTGTAGTCTTTCTCATTGTTTTTCATTTTTTGGTTTGTCCTTGAACCCTGGGCTGTTTGCTTGGTTGTTTGGTATTCTACTTGAGTTATTTCATTTATACACAGTAGAATTTATATATCAGGTTGCTTTTTAGTCCATGCATTTTCTCTTTAATATATTGAAAATACAAAAGAATATAGGCATTTTTCATTGGTTAGCTTTTTTTTCTTTGAACCTTTATCATTAACTTAGTACATTTAGCGAAAGATTGCATTTTACTTCTAAATTGTAGAGTTGAAATTGAAAATTGCATTGTTTTTATTAGCATATCATTCATTGAAAAATTAAAGGTAGACTTTGCATTATATTCATATTTATCTTTTGCAGAGTCATAACATCATGAGTTTCACTTCCATACCCTTTTGAGTAATCACGACCAATAAAATTTACGCTTTAAACTAAAATTGATTAGTCATGATTTTATTTCTCGGGTGCACAAACTAGCCTAGGATTTAGTGCCTTGGAATAGGATTTTGTGAGTAAACTTCTCCAAGGCAATTAAATCGACATATGTGTAATTGGTAATATCAGGAGGCTCTGCTCACACCGGAGTTAATCACGAGGTTGCGCGAAGTTAGTTGAAGGGATAACCCATGGATACTCGCCTAGCGTCAGAGATATTTCTGTGGATTTATTCGTATTTGGGGATCTTGCTAGTACCCATACCTCTATGAGAGGTGATGCTTTCAAGGTTTTGGGCTTTGCTACCCTGCCCATACGGTGATCCATACTTATGATTTCTTGCCTGTGCATCAGTTATATAGTGGTTTATTATTTTCTTGACTTAGGTATCTCATAAGTTACTTGCAGGGGTTATTCTGCTTGTATCCTGGGTCAGATAGAGTTCGGACAACACACAACCTTTATGAAGGATTACCTCTCCGGGGGGATTTGTTCGATTGGTTTTTAAGCCCACGAGGTCCTCTATAACTGATTTTGTTACCTCCAAAATTTAGCAGGGAGTCTCAAGTCCCTCTTGGACGAGGCATACCTTCTTTAGCGAGGGAGGCCACTCAACCACTTTAGCCCGTTTGCATGCATATTAGTTGTTTGACTCTTTAGTATGCTCTTTGATTATTAGTTGACCATAGGATTTCGTGTTGAGTATTTGTTATCATCGATATTGGAGTTCCTTTTGCTCCATCATTTACTACTACCCCCCCATGAGGTTCATGATGGGGGAAAATCCATCTGCTTTTTATCATGGTATGCATAATTATAATACTCAGTCAATGCCTTGGGTCTCTTATCATTTTTCTCATGGTATGTCTGATATGTCTTCGCACTTGCCATCCTTTGTCTCGCCTCCTTATGAGAATACAAGATTTGTGTCTGGGGGCATGATGCCTCTTCTTATCCCTCTTCGTTTGGTGGGAGTCATATCCTTCAAACACCTCTTACGGTAGGAGGTTGGAATCTTCCTTCCTACGAATCCACTATGCGAGAAGTAAGTGCCCAATTAAGAAATCATTCTACTTGATACACTCTGTCCACTTATCCTTCTTCCGCTATGTCGGTTCCTACGAACACTTTTCCCATGGCAGACCTCTGTTTTCCCTCTAGTGTTTCATCCAGGAGGAGTTATTTTTGTAGTATGGGAAACCCCCTTCACGAAGTTCCTTCATCTGGGGGAAACATATATCCTCACGTGAGTGACCCTTGTCATATTGCTTTATCTTTGCAAGTGGATTCCTCAGTGTCAATGCCCTTACAACCCTTTATGAATCAGTATGGAAGAGGATACTATCCTGTTGGACAGGGACATGGTGTAAACTAGGATTCTTCCTGGCCTGCAATTTCTCAAAACCAATCTTTCCTTGGACCTTGGTCTCAAATGCCGCAATTCACCACCACCACAAGTCTAGTCATTGTGTGTCATACTGGCATTGTATCACCAACCTCTGCTAGTCATGTTGGAGATTGGTCAACAACCTATGCGAGTCATGTTGAAGACCTGCAACCAGCTGCTGCAAGTCATGCTGAGGGAACGAGTCCAGTCATTGCATGTCATACTAGCATTGTATCACCAACCTCTGCTAGTCATGTTGGAGATTGGTTGACAACCTCTACAAGTCATGTTGAAGACCTGCAACCAGCCGCTGCAAGTCATGCTGGGGGAACATGTCTGGTCACTACTAGTCACATTCCACATACATCACCAACCTCTGCTAGTCATGTTGGAGATTTTCTACTAGCCTTTGCAATTCATGCCGGGAGTATGTCACCAACCACTTCAATTTATGCTGGGGGAATTCATATGATGGAGAAGCCTGGACGTCTCAGATGTAAGACTAGATTCCTTTGTAGGACTTATGAAGGAAGTCACCTTACTCGTTTGTGTCCTGTTACTGCTGGGATACCAGAAGCATGGGGCTCACCTAGGGGCCCTTTAGGTTCTGAGGCATCTATGGTTTCACAACACTCTGTTACTTCTTTGGTTGATACAATAGTCACGTCGATGCAATCTTCGGCTGAAACCCCTTTTCCTTTAGGGGTTGATGCATCCTTTGACCTTGTTGTCTCACATCCTGTTCAACCTGTTAGCACTGAAAGTCACACTTTGAATACTAAAGTGTAAGCTCAACACCCATTAGAATGTAAAATATAACTTTGGTTTTGAATAGGTGGATCAACAATATTCATAAAAAAAGAGAGAGGGCAACAAACTGCAGATTAGTAGGCTACACCAATGGGAAATGGAGTCACAAACATCCCACTCATATAAGGCACAAAAGATGTTTAACAGAAACAAGATTATATGCTAATAGGTGGAAGAAATGAAGAAGGAAAACATAAGATAGAATGTTCAGTAAATAGAGATCCTCTCAATTCAATGAATCAACAAATACTTGAATATAAACAATGACTGATGGGAAAAATACAACATATCCTCTACTGCTTAGGGATCCATAAATCATTGACAACCTTTGATCCTCAAATCTGCAATATATTCAAATAAGAAGAAATATAAAAGAAGAGTTACAATCTCAAATCATAGCTCTCATGAGTCTCCAATAGAAATAATTCTTACAATCCTAAAATGCCCATAGGCTTACAAATGAACACACACAAAAAACTACCTATTCCTACTCTCTCTAGCCTCTCTTGGCTCATCCCTCCCTTCTCTCCAAGAGAAATCTCCCTCTTTAAATAGAAAATAACATCCAAATAACCTAAGGAGGTCAAATCCCATATCCTCCATTGGATTCTAAGCCTTAGAGATAGGTGGCAACAATTAAAGAGACAAAAATCCAACAAACTGTTGATTTTCAGGAATTTGTTGGAAGACATTAATAAATTGTTTCCACCTCATGCATGAGGCCTTTGATGGAGATAAATCTTAGGTGCAGGTGTCCCTTGATATCTAACTGATCCTTGAGAATCCATTCTAACTCTCCTTGACATGTGGCAACCTCCCAACAAGGCGAATATCAAAACTGTGACCACTACAAGAAATTAGTACGCAACACTAGTGTGCAGAGTACGCAGCGCCTACTTCTATATCCAATATATCTCAAACTAAAACACATTTTGAAAAACTAAGAGAGGTTTTTGTTATTTGTAATGTTATGAACAAAAAAATCCTCCAGTTTTCAAAAATACATCCTCAACTGCTCATAACCCAAGTTTTAAATTAGTGACTCAAAACTGGCAGAATAACTCTATACAATTTATCCTCTGCCAGAATATTACGCAGCGCTTGTAGGTAGCACCCAACTATGTTTCTGAATGCAATTTGGTAGCATAAATCCATGGGCGCTCTGATGCTTGAACTTGGATATTGGGAATAACTCAATATAATTTCAATTTTCCCCAAAACAAATAAAAATCCCATAAAATTGTATTCATTTTCCAAAATGAATGATGAAATGCAGATTCTGTTCTCTGTGGAAAATTAGGTAGCTCCACTTATGCAACGCTGAGGCATAAACCAATCTTGTGCTAACATAGGCTCCATGGGGGATAGATTCCTCCCTGTGAGGCTCTAATAACTCTTTTATTTTCAGTGCCTTATCCTTTGGGCTTGTGGAGTCATGCTCTCAACCTTTAACCTCTGCAATCTGCTTTGATCTGTGACCTTCAGCTGAAACTAAATAAAAATGAAAACTAAAACTAACAAAATGATGAAAATGATGCTTGTCCAACAAGATTATTGCACACACCTACTCTAATTATTGGGAAAATGAAGCTTTCAAGTTACATGAAACAACCAATGAATCCATTTCATCATTTTTTCAACTATTTGAAGCTTTGAAATGTGTTTCCTTAAGCACCAAAGATAATTCTTACTTGAAGGAACGTCAAAGAAACCTCTGGAAATACACTTTCCATTGAAGAAATCAATGATCCTAGGCCCACTTTCTTCTTGCAGACAAGCTGCAAATGGATCCTGAAAAACATCATCAATACTTGCCCCTGCAACATTACTTTGTGTAAAAAGGAAAAGTATTGTATTAGGTCCTTCCTCCACTGTTCTTGGTTGTTGTATGGCTTGGTGATTTTTTGATTCATCCTCAATGCATATGGCCTTGGTCCACTCCTAGTCATGAGGTGTATTAGGAAAAAGGATTAGTGATGCTTGTCTTTCTTTAATTTCAACCTTTCTCATCTGATCACATGGCAATTGATCTTGGCTACTTGATGAACCTAAGCTTGTGTCTTCAAGAGGAATAGGGGGTTGATAGGGCAGTTCATCACAATTAAAAGTTCTTGGGAAACTAAATTCTTCTATCTTATCTTCTGATTGTGAGGGATATTCATCATAGCTTGGCTTGTAGTCCCAATTTCTCAGTTTTTCACCTTCTAAACTTAGATTATCATCTTTTTCTTCTTTTTAAGCAACAAAAATATGACATGAGGGTTGAAACAAGTTAATGTTTCTTTGATGGAAAGGGTACTTCTCTGATATAAGGTCTTCAATAGGATTCTCATGGAAATCATCTTCATAATCATCATACAAAGGTGAATCAATGACCATTTCACTATTAATGGCTGAGGGGATTAGTGCAATAGCTGGGACAACTAGTTGTTCAAGGAAAATCTTCTCATAGTCATCAAAACTTGGAAAATCATGGCACATTGGTTCATTAACAATAGGAGGTACTGGTAAGCTATGAATTCGTTCATGAAAAGCTGCAACGCTATGCTCATGATGATATAAATATGAATCTAAGATGACATCTTGACTTAAAGAATCAAGAAAAGGAGGAGATAAGGAAATGATGGATTGTCCATATTGATCTTTCTCTTGGGGACCTAGATTTTGATTTGAATGATGCATTTGTTCTTCAAATTTAGGAAAAGAATTATGAAACTCATCATCTAAGTCCTGCTCTCTATAATCATCCCCTTCACCATCACTACTAGAGGAATCACTTGTTGAATCTTGAATATATGATGCATACCCCTCACAAAAATTCTCAAAAAGTCTTTCAGTTGGATAAATTATCTTGCAATGAGAATAAAAAACAGCATGAAATTCCTTCAAAGAGGAAATACTAGAAGCAGGGAGTGTTCTGTACCATTGCCTCGCATCGCCTTCCAATGAATACATGAACATTTTCATCAATACATCTTCATGATGGATGTCAAGTTGTTGCATCAAAACATGAAATTCATGAACATGCTTCAAAGGGTTGTCATCATCACCTTCATAAAATCTGGGCAGCAGATCTTTCCATTCATCAATTTGAGGCACAAGATGTGGATAACCATCTATGGCTGAGAAATTGAGTGGGGAAAACCTCCTGGCCAGGATAGCCTTCATAGCCATTTGATTTTTCTCATCCCCAGTGGAGTCACCAACATATTTTGAACAATGGAGTCACCATGGTGAATGTGCAGTCTTGAAGGTGTCCAACTTCAATCACCATCTAATGCTAGAGCTGTGCAGTGTCGTTCTTCCCAGGGAGATTTTCAATCTGCTCAAATCTGTCCTCGACAACATCACCAAAAATGTTAGCACTGAAAGTCACACTTTGACTACTAAAGTGTAAGCTCAACACCCATCAGAATGTAAAAGATAAATTTGGTTTTGAATAGGTGGATCAACAAGATCGATAAAGAAAGAGAGAGGGCAACAAACTGTAGATCAGTAGGCTACACCATGTTGGAAATATGGCTATAGCAATGATGACGCAGACTGTCAAGGTTGTCATTGATGGCAATCGGTTGGTTATGGAGCATGCACCAGAGAACTGGAACATAGAAGCTGGAACACAGATGCTAAAACACAAAATGTTGGAACACAGATGCTGAAACACAAATACTGGAACACAGGTGCTGGAACACAAATGCTGGAACATAGAAGCTGGAACACAGATGCTGAAACACAAAATGCTGGAACACAGACGCTGAAACACAAATGCTGGAACACAGGTGCTGGAACACAAATGTTGGAACACAGGTGCTGGAACACAAATGATGGAACAAAGAAGCTGAATCACATATGTTGGAACACAGATGCTGGAACGCAGATGCTGGAAAATTGAAACAGAAACAGAGGCTTCCAGTTCAGCATTCACCCATGGGGATCTTTGCTGATAAAAACGCATGCCTTAGCCACGGCCATGACTAGCAGTAGCAGTTACCAATCATTCTCTTTAAGAAAAGCACAAATGATGCTATTCACAACGCGATTGGTGTGGCCAGCATCAAATGGCTATAATGAAAAATCAACGAAGCTTAACATTGCTAAATCCAGGGTTTTGCGGGGGTCCTTCATCTACTTTGACAAGTCTGGAAGTTTTTGCCAGTTGGGTTTCTCTAATCACTCTGGACGGTGAAGGGACTTTCAGTCTAAAATTAGACTGGCAGTTAAGACAGGAAGAACACATCATTGCATGATGTGGCATACGTAGAGGAAGCATGCAAAGAGCCAGTTCAGAAAATCAGGGAGAATGCTGGCATGCGAAAAGCAGAAGAAAGAATGAAAGAAAGGGAAACTGCAGTTGGAGTTGAGAAAAACAAGGAAAAACCTCTGCATGTGGAAAAGAATATAATGCGTTGAGACAGAGATTGGAGGTGTTGTTGATGTGAGAGAGAGAGAGCGAGCTCTGGAGGTGAGAAAAGGAAGAGGAGAATCTGCGTGACAGGAGATGAAGCTGAGAATGGGCTGCAGAGGACAATGAAGCAGAGCAACAGATCAGAGACAGTGATGAATGAAGACTAGATCAGCAGAAAGGGTAAGCAATCTATATCAGAATGAACAAGTTGATTTGAGCAATATTTATTTTGGCAAATAAGGGTGGTAGGGTGGTGCTAGGGAGACGTATGTATCTCTGTCTGCAAGTGGGTGCTTGTAGAATCTGAAGGTTGATGCCTTCACTCAGTTGGTGCTGAAGTAAAAAGGAAGTCGGTGCTTCCACCTAGTGGGTGCTGGGTTTCTGTGGGAGTTGGTGCTCTCAGCCAGTTGGTGCTGGCAAATCAGAGGTTGTAGCCTCTATGAGTTGGTGCTCATAAAAGATGAGATGTAACGCAGTTGGAGCTTGCTTAACATCTTAAGAAGACGAGGTTTTTTCCCTGGT
>ML873835.1:0-12069 GCA_009831015.1 Picea engelmannii | reverse complement strand
TCCCATTGACAAAATAGCTAGCTAACTAAGAACATATCTTAATTTCTAATCCTAAGTATATCATTGCACTAAAATATGTTGCTATGAAGAAATTCTTATTAGATAGAAGAAAGGATACACAATCAAAACAACAAAATAAAGAAAGATAAAAAGAGTATAATCCCCAACTAGCTAAACACCTAACTAACTTAGAGCATATGTCGACTTCTAGTCCTTTTAAGATTTTATTCCACATTAATATTATTACTATGGATAAATTTTAAAAATGAGGCCAAATCAAAATAACAAAATACAAAATTAAGGAATATAATACATGAGCTAGCCAAACATCTACATAGCTAAGAGCATATTTTGACTTCTAAATGTAAAGAGCAAACTTAAAACTAAATACCACTTCCCCTTTCATCTCATGCATCCATGTAAAATTTATTCTCTAGTAGCTCAAAGGTAGGTCATCATCTTTCCTAACTGGTCTTTGTAGATAGTGATAGTTTGTATATCAAGTGCTTTGCAATGGGTAATGCATTCTTAGTGCCAACTATAGACAAGCATAATTGTATGTGAGAAAGTGAAGTGGCACATTTATCTTCAATATTATTGTCAAAGGAGTTTTGTTATCTGTAAAACCATCATTTTTTTATGTAAGTACTTGTAATTTCCCCTTTCACCTGAACATGACAAGAGGATGACTTAGTAGCCTGTATGACTCCCGTAGGTTGTAGTCAATGGAGAAAAAAGGGGGTCAAGGAGGTTTATTGAATGTCACTTAGCTAGTAGAGGTTATATTTCTAAAGTGACATTTAATAAAAGGGTAATAAAGTAACTTTTAGATTATTACTTCCTAAAACATTAGTAAAAGTGAATTTTAATCTTAAAGTGAAAAGAAAAAAGGGAAATAAGGGTCATGTTTGATTTTGTCAAAAAAGGAAAGTTCTAGAAGGCACAGAAGAAGGATAAAAGAAGGGGTAGCACTACACTTTGACATTATGATTTGATCTATTGTTTGGAGTGCTCTTGAGAGCCAATTTTGTGATGTTTTACTAGGACAACCATATATGTGGAAGCGTCATGTTGTTTATGAATCTAGGCCCTGTAGTGTCATTATTACTTTGGGAGATCAAATCTACAGGGTACTAGAGACAGTCCCAACTACTGCAGTTTCTTTGATCTTCACAAAGCAGTGCAAAAAGGTGGTCTCTTAGATTCGGATATCTGTCCTCTTTACGGTTCGGTTGGAAGGTCAACGAAAGGTCATTACAACTACAAAAACCTTTGCACGAGGTCTCTCTACACATCATCAACAAGTGGACAAGATAATAGAAGAGCACAAAGACATATTTGCCTCGCCTATTAGGGTGCATGTGCACTGTCAGGTAAAGCGCTCGATTGATTTGACACTCAGTGCTCCTATGCCTAACGACCCTGTGTACAGGCGCTCTGTTATGGAGAATGAAGAAATCAAACGCCAGATCCAAGAGTTAATTATGAAGGGCCACATCAAACCAAACTCCACACCTTGTGGGAGCCCAATTGTTCTAGTACAGAAGAAGGACGAGACATGGCGACTTTCTATTGATTACAAATTCCTGGACAAGATCACAGTCAAGAACCGATACCCAATCCCATGGATTGATGATCTTCACGATCAGCTCAAGGGAGCCAAGTTTTTCAATAAGATTGATCCAAAGTCAAGCCACCACCAAGTGTCGATTGAGCAAATTGATGTATGGAAGACAACCTTCAAGTTTAAGTAAGGTCTCTTCGAGTGGTTGGTCATGCCTTTCGGTTTGACTAATGCCATGACCACATTCATATGGATGTTGGATGATATATTGCAGCCATTCACAAACTCCTTTATGGTCATATATCTAGATGACATTCTCATCTTCATCAAAACTTGTGAGGAACATTTGAAGCATATTCAATAGGTCTTGGGCACCCTGTGACAACACAAGTTATATGCCAATTTGGAGAAGTGTTCCTTCGACATGCAGAGAATCCAATATTTGGGATACATCGTGGATGAGCAGGGTGTGCATGTGGATCTAGCCAAGATCCAAGTCATCTGCGATTGGTTGGCCCCGAAGATAATGATCGAGATCTGCAACTTCATGGACCTCGCCAACTTCTACCACAAGTTTGTGTTAGGGTTCTCTCATATCGCTTGGGCCCTAAGCCAGGTGACCAAGGGTGGAGCAAAGGCCAAGTTGTGCGAGTTGCATCCCAACAGAAAGCATTCGAGGATTTGAAATCTCGCCTTTGCTCAACACTAGTCCTTATTCTGCTAGACATGATGTTGGATGCAGGCCCAGTTTTGAGGGAAGAGCTCGATGTGGGAGGCGAATGCGCATGCAGAAGAAGCAGCATGTGTAAGGCAGATGCGCATGCAGGAAAAACAACATGTGCAAGACAAACGCGTGTGTAGGAGAGGAAAGTATGTGAGGCGCGCATGTAAGGAGACCTAGCCATGATAGGGTTAGGGTTTTGGTAAGAAGATGTAATGGCTAGTAAGCCAAAAACATGTATAAATAAGCACCTAGGAGGTCTAGGTCGAGGGTCGGTTGGCGAGGGGTTTGTTGTTGTTCTTAGGTTCAGAGTTGGTTATTGTCACTATGTTGGTCGAAGATTGATATTTGTAACATTCGATCCCATTTTTAAAAGTTGTTGAGCTAAGGAGATGAAATAAGGGAGATCTTGAGGGTTAGATCACAGGCCGAGGAGCCTAGTGTGATCTAGTCTGCCTCATTGTAGATCTCGACCAGTTCTGATGGAGAGTTGTAATGCGCGAGGCACTATAGTTTTGGAACCAGAATAATAAAAGAGTAGATTAACCAAATACTTGTGAACGTAGCCCTGGAGGGGTGAACCACAATGGAACACATGTTATTTGATTGAATGTTATGTATCTCTTTTGGTTGTTAATGATTAGATGTAAGACAAATGTGTGAATGACTAGATAGATCTGTTACTTTACATGCATGAACAAGAATGACAGGGTATTCCATATAAGTTGAATGCTAAAGTAATAACCGAAGACTACAGAGGTTGATCGCAGATCCCCAATCATTTCCCAAGATGCAAGCACCTGAGCGTTGCAGCCACCCATAAGAACTATCTCAGGTGAGACTGCACAGTGCACCCTGTGTACTGCGTTGCCTTTTGGTTTACCAGGAGGGCCGATAGTTTTAAAGGGGTTTTGTTGGAAACCATAGTAGATTTGAACCTGGGTCAACCCAAGAATGGTAGCATGAGTGAACTATCACCAACACATGATTTCGTTGCAGGTTGGAACAAAAAGGGATTGAGTGAATGAGATCTACTGAAGAATGTCAGATTTGGTGACACAATGTTAAAAGAATGAGAACATAAAAGGGGATGTTGAGATCGTGGAACCCAACGAAGATATAGATCGAGAGTTGGTTGAAAACAACAGAGCTGGAATTTGCGCAAAAAGATAACAAAAACCTGAAGTTAACACCGCGCAAATATTTGGACAAGTATGTATTTAGCGACTTGCATGAAGTATTTTTCTGTGATTTCCCGCATGTGTTGCAGGAGTGGATATTGAGGTTGAAAGACAATCGCCCTACAAATTGGATCAGACAACTAGAATGGAATCATGTTGAGATCGCGTAGTTACAACAAGTTGATAATAAATTTACATGCGGAGTAGATTTATGGTTAGACAACATTGTTGCAAGATTTATCACAGAATTTGTAGTAGATACTGCGAAGTCTTACAACGCAGCAGAGCAAGAGTTCCTGAAGGGACTTCGAGGTAGGTATATCAAATCGTTGTATACTTCCATTAAGATGTTATTGTATAACAAAGGTGTAATGACAATGGCCATCGACAACTAAACTTCCCTGCGTGCATGGGGGAAGGGGGGAAGCACTGACAAGAGATGGAGAAATGGAGGAAGAGATGGATAAAGGAAAGAATGAGGAGGCCTTGGATCCAATCATGATGGAGGAAGACCAGATCAAGCAGATCATGGCAACAACTGGAAAAACGTGCAGTGGAGTACCCTACCAATATAAGATTAACAACAAGAAGAGAGCTATAGATGCGAGGGAAATCTTGGAAAGTGATGAAGAAGAGGTAGAGGATCTCCGGTATGTGGAGTAGATTGAGGAAAGCCTACACGCGACATATGAAAGGAAGACAAGAGGTCCAAGAGCATAAACCGAAGGCAGAACTCCTATCCATATCAATGTCAGTGTGGAACCCATAAACTCATGTGTGACGAATACACCATAAAGAACACCATCGTTTAGAAAACCAAATTTCAGTGGAAGAAACACATCAGGAATTACATCTACATAGGGAGCAAAAACTGGGGGAGCCAGTTCATGAAGCATTAGTCAAGGATCTACACCGCGCATAGGTAGTAGTTCAACATTTAGGATGGCAGGACATGATCCCACCATCAGGTTACCAGAATTCAAAGGAGAGGCGTCAGAGGACCCTGAGAAGCACTTGTTCATCTGTGAAAATATCTATGAAGCAAAGCATATCACAGATGAGGATACCGAACTTGCGCAGTTAGCCATCACGCTAAGAGACTGCGCACTGGATTGGTACATGAGCTTAGCTGCAAACAGTCCACTAGGAACAACTAGAATGATTGTGGATATCAATAAGTTGTTAATAAATGAATTCCAGAAGCCTAGCTCAAAGGATTAATACATGAACAAGATGATAGAGATCAAACAAAAACTAGGAGAATTTGTCTAGGAGATAGACCAGAGATTCAAACGATTGAAGGGAAAGCTCAAGTATGTCATGACATATATGCAGCATAGGCATTTTTTTGTGAATTCACTACTACCACACTTGAAATACACTTTGAGACAACAAAAGTTGCATACCCAGGCAAAGGATCTGCAGACAACCTTGCAACTAGAAGAGAACCAATATCAGAAGACAGATCCAGTAATAAAGGAGCTCAAGGAGGACCTGAAGAATCTAACATTTCAACTAAACCACAACATGAGTAAGGACAAAAGAGAAGTCGTTTGGTGTACCACATGTATGACACAAGGACACCATAAGAATGAATGCCTAACACTCATGCAATACATGGAAATGGGACTGCCAAACCCTTTACTGACAGGAGGAATATGGTGTGAGATTTGTAAGACACAGGGGCATGATCTATATCATTGTCCAATGATGCAAAAATACCAAACCGTGCCTAAGAGTTCATATTGCAACTTCTGCAAGTCAGTAGGCCATGATGACAAAGATTGCAGGACAATGGAGTTGATGAGGGAAAGAACACCAGACACCTATAGGGTGCAGGAAGAGATGATGACAAGGAAAGTTGCACCACAGTTTAACCAAGTACCAACCCCATATAACACTGCACCACAACAATATAACATTGTGCAGTCACAGTATAATACCGCACAACCACAGTATAATCTCGCACAATATAACCAGGTACCTCAGTACAACGCACCACGAGGAAATCGAGCTGGATACAGAGGTGGAGGACGAGGTAGAGAAGGCTTTGGAAGAGGCAGAGGACTGGTGGTATGCCATAATTGTCAACAACCAAGACGCTATGCAAGAGAATGTCCACTTCCACTTGTGACGTGTATGTATTGTCGCACATCCAATCACGACACAGAACACTGTCCGACACTATTGGGGAAGATCCAGGAAAAGAGAAATCAAAACAATCAGAATGTTCAATGGATTTCTACAGAAGCGAGGGATGATGGAAGAAATATCAACATAGTTACGCGCAAAGGAGCTAAGACATGAGATGACGTAGTAAGACAATATCCAACACAAAACCAATGGGTGAAGAAGAATGTTGAGCCACAGAAGCAGTTTGATGTGCATAATGAAAAAAGAGATATTCAAGCAAGCCCGGCAAGAATTTTTAAAGCCAGACATTGCATCTACATCAACTGCACAACATACTCAGGATGTACCAACGTACGATATGCCTTCATCGCTGGATCACACTAATGAAGCACAACCCCTAGGACAAGTAAGTACCATAAAGGCTTTTATGCAATCCTGTGTTAAACTACTAAATGATTCATCATTTGTTAAAGTGTTACAAAATATGTTAGAAAGATGTAGCACAGATGTAGAGGGAAAGCTAGAGCATACAACAATTAATCATCTACATACAAGGAGGAGAACAAGTAGAGAGTTCAGACTGAACGCCAACATTAGAGATTTCAACATGGGGGATATTATACTGGATTTAGGATCCGAAGTAAATGTACTACCCAAGAAGACATGGCAATGTATGGGAGAGCCCACATTAGGATATTCACCTGTTTAGTTGAAACTAGCAAATCAACACAGGGTTTTGCCAATTGAGAGGCTAAAGGGTGTGACTGTAGATCTGGATGGAGTGCGCACTAAACTCGATTTCAAAGTGATAGAAATAGTGGATGGAACAACACCTTATCCAACATTTCTTGGCTTGGATTGGGCATTTGACAATCAGGCCATAATCAATCTGAAGACAAGGAAGATGAAATTCGAGTCAGGAGAGTACAGAGACAAAACAATGGCAGTATTGTAAAACCATTTTTATCGGTCGAAGCTTTGACATGATGTCTGCAAGTACATCATATCTTGCACTGTTTGCACCATTGCCAATCTCGTCGTCAAAAAACTGAGGTTATACACCCCTCTGCCTACTCCAAATAGGCCTTGTGAGTCCATCTCCATGGATTACATGTCTAGTTTGCCTTCAACCAAGCATGGGAACAATTGTGTCTTCTTGGTCGTTGATCGATTCTCTAAGATGGTAGTTTTGGCACCCTGCAAGAAGAGCATCACAACCGAGGCCACCGTCAAGATCTTCTTTGAACATGTTTGGGTTCATTTTGGACTCTCACGAACCATTATCTCTGATTGAGACAATAAGTTCTTAAACACTTTTTGGTCCATCCGATGGTCGATGAATGGACACCAACCTGACTAAATCAACTACCTTCCACCCACAGATTGATGAAAAAACAGTGGTAGTCAACATGATGATTTTCCATATTCCGAGGATGTGCAATTCCAAACATCCACACACATGGGATGAAATCCTTCCTTATGTTCAACATAGCTACAACATAGCCCCCCATAGCTCTATTGGCCACACCTCTTTTCAGGTGTGCTTGGGGTTCCATCCATTGGCCCCCATTGACATAGATCTGCCCATCTTAGTTGCATAGGAAGATTCCTCCCATGCTCAGACTAAGGCTAATTAAATGCACACCAAGTTGACTAAATCAAATGCCTTCCACCCACAAAATGGTGGATAAACAAAGGTAGTCAACATGATGATTGCCAATATCCTGAGGATGTGCAATTCTAAACATCCACGCACATGGGGTGAAAGCCTTCCTTATGTTCAACATAGCTACAACATAGCCATCCATAGCTCTATTGGCCACACCCCTTTTTAAGTGTGCTTGGGGTTCCATCCATTGACCCACATTGACATAGCTCTACCCATAGCATTTGCACATGAAGAGTCCTCCCATGCTTAGACTGAGGCTGATCAAGCAATCAAATATGTTGAGCGAATCTAGCACATCAAACAACAAGTTCATGATATTTTTCAGAAATCTAATGCCAAGTACAAGTAGTGCCACAATCAACATCAGGTATCACATAAGTTTCAGGTGGGAGATAAGGTATGGTTGCATTTGTAGAAATAACACCTCACATGACCCCATTGGAAGCTACACCCACTCCGATATGGGCCTTACACCATCACAAAGGTTGTGGGTGAGAATTTGTTTGAATGAAGTATTCCTCCTTTCCTTGACTTGCACCCGATATTTAATGTGGAAATGCTTCAACCCTATTTTCCACCTCTCTTAGAAACTTCGGATGCGATCGAGCACTTGGCCCCTATAGAACTCAATCATGATTGCATTAAACATGCGATAGTTGATTAGATCATGGAAACCAAGACGAAAGGCACCCTCCAATAGAACATCCAACTCTATCGGGTCATCAAAGCAAGACAGTTTCTTCATCAGGGCAAATGGCTCACCATAAGTCAGATTCAATAGAATTTTCCCCATGTGATGGAGGAACTTGATGCAAAGGAGACCATTGCTTCTTAAAGGGGGAGGAATGATCTAGGTAGACATCGGTGGCCTCCCACCTATTCCACTAGCTCAAATTACAATTTTTATCTTGGCAATTTTTCTACATTTTTTCGGGTCCCAAACTTCCAAGGTCATTTTGAGGCCCTAAATGACACTTTTTTGACGTGGCAGTGCCTAACATAAACTTATATGGATGTATTGAGTTGTTCAGAATGTGTACTCCTCAGATATACCTTTATGATGAGGTATCAAGTGCCCCAAACAGATATCGTATGCACAAGTTACGCCCTAGGGAAGTTGACGTATCAACTACCCCCATCGAGGCCCACAAACCTTTTGGCATTTCATCTTCCGAGGTTAGGGTTTTGGATGTTTAGGGTTTTCTCATTTATGCTTTATGTTAAAAAAGGCCTTTGGAGCCTTATTATAATAATCTTCTTGCGAATGAGCATAGCCGACACATCTCTCTTTAGAGATAAACTACCACCAATATTCTAGCTAGATTGTGTGATTTGCATTTTACAGTCCTTTGTATTCCAGACAATCATTAATAGAATCTAAGTTTTACTCCATTATTGTGATCCTTACAATATCTATATGTATTTCCTTGTTATATCTCTATTATATTTTTTCTTTCATGTCGCTCTCAAAATAATTTGGATCAAATGTTGAATATTTAGCGATATGGCATGCTAGCAAAGCTTATGGATCATCGTTTTTTTTTTCAAATGTGCTTCTTAAATTCTATTAAATATACAATACGGGCCTTTGGTCATTCTTAAGGTTGACAAAGTATTATAATTAAGACATGCACCATGGTTCCTTTCTTGTTGATCAGACAAAAGGGGCATTTAGAAGCCTTGATCGCAGAGCTTGGCAACCCTAATTATGCCAAAGTAGGGGCCAAGATGTTGGACTTGGAAGGGAACAAATTTGATGTGCTTGTTGCCACCAAAAAGGGATTCGGTTACAAATACTTCGGGGCTACAAAATTCCTCCCGCATTTCATAGAGTTATTCGATAAGCCCCCCGAGGTGAAGAAGAGAAGGCGTATGTATGTGATTTACAAACGAATTGACACAAGTTCATATTATGGCTACATGAATGATGAAGACATTATCTTGGAGAAATTCGAGTGGCCCATGGAGGAGGAGAAACAAGCCAGAGCGTTGAGGGAGTTGTAGAGGATCAATTTCGTGCACTCAACTATGAGAGGCATCGATGAGTGATTGCCTCTGCAAAGCACAACCTTCGTAAAACTTTAATCATGGGTCTTTTCATACGTACTTTGTCAATTAAATTGTTTTTCAATGCATTTTTACGTAACAACCACACCGGTGCACTTTCAATTGCACTAGTGCGCGATAAACAATATAGCACACATGTTTATTGTGTTTTTTCAAATCATGTTGTTGTTGTTGTTTGATTTATAAAATGTATAATGAGTACGCTAATGATTTCTCTGTTTTTAAATTAAATTTTAAATGTATCGCTCGTTAATGTTTAACTTTAATTTTATGAAATCATTTACTTTGGATTGTGATTGGAAAAACTTAGAACCATTAACGCCATATAATGTTTAATTCTTCTTGAAGGTAAATTGTTTATTGTCCAACAAGATACAATATGTTGATTAAACATGTTTACAAAGAAAAATACATAAATATGTTGAGTGAAATGATTCTAATTTGAATAATTATGTCGTTTTCATATATTGTAATAATAACCTTACAGATCCTCAAAGATGGGTTCCACAATCTCAGATGATGTTGACGCATTTTGTTCTCTAGTTCATTCTTTGAACCCCCGGAACATAAATTCGGCTGCTTCTAGTCGATTTTTCAAGCAATCTGAAAATATTCTGCATCTGGAGTTCTCATCCCCGTAATCTCGAAGATTATCTCTCTTTCACGGTGAACGTGCTCTGGTGGGAAAGTTTACTGGGCTATGGCCAAGCCTGAAGGTTGTGGAATCCTGGGTGTTGGAGCACTAGTGCCCTAAGGTCAAAGGTACAATAAGATATTTTGTTGTAGGCCAATGTTATTTTATTTTTGCATGTTTCAACAAATCGGAGAGAGATATAATATTATGTTTTGGTCCATGTTTTATGGGTTCTAGGGGAATGTTTCTCTCCCAATGGTCTTTAGACTTCAATATAGAAGTCGAAATATCGACAGCCCTGGTGTGGGTAAGGCTTCATTTTCTTCCTCTAATTTTCTGGGAGGAAAACTATTTTACAACTATCTAGAATAAATTGGGCAGATACATAGATGAGAAAGAGCCAAAAGGAAACTAGTATTCATGTGCAAGAATCTATGTGGAAGTGGATTTGGAAAAGGGTCTACTAGAGGTAGTTCAAATCAAAATCAATGAATGGAGTTTTCGACAACCTCTTGATTATGAGCATATTCCATTCAAATGCCACATTAGTCATGATCATGGGCACTTTGCCAAAAAATGCAACAATCTCAATTGTCCCTAATAAAAGAATCTAAGTTTAAAGATTTCACAAACAAATGTAGGAATTCACAGCGCAAGGGGCCGCACCAGCCAAGAAAACCTCAAGGGAGTTTGAAAAATAATCAATTTGGATCTCTTGAAAATCTAGGTGACGCGAAAAATCTCAAAGAACAGGGGAAGGACCATGAACTCGCTCTTCTAGAGGAGCCAACAATCAACCCAAAAGAAAAATATGGAGACGATAGTAAGGATATTGAGGAAGAAGATGGTGAATCCAACGAGGAGTCAGAGGAGGAAGAAGTGGAAGCTCCAAAATCAAAAGTGGCAGAAAAATTTCCAGGTCAAGGGAATTTGGTTCCAAAAATGCAATCCCGTTACGATCCTTCTAACCCCTTTTCCTTTGTTGATGCTTTGAAAAATTCTACAACAAACCCATCCCCTCCTCTTACAAGGGGAAGGAAGTCTAAAAAGGATCAGGTAACTCATGGAACATGAATGAATTATAGCTCCATTCCATTCAAGCTTTTTCGTCCCCATTGGAAACCATGAGGGGTTACAAAAGTCTCAGACAATAATGTTTTGTTTCTATGTAAACATTTATAATTAGTTTGTCAGAATTTATACATGCTCCTAAATTTTGGGTATAACAAATCGAAAAGTGTCTGTTTTTGCCTCCACATGTGATGAAAGGTTGAAGAACATTGAATTATTTGCTCTTCATAGCAATATGCTTAGTGTCTTGAACTCCATGTACCTTTTTTGTTGTTTCAGCTTTGTTGCAGCCTCTTTTTGAATAAAATCCTACCTGTTTTTGTTAAAAAATAATAATAACCTTATGATATAAGTATTCACTAATAATAATGTTCTTTTACTAATTTTTATTATTCAAAGATTACACGACAAAGATATAATATAATCGTTTACTAAAATCATAATTATTATATTTAATTTTTCCAAAGATTTTATTAATTTATATTATTCAAATATTATAATATATTAAATTTATTTAATTAATTTTGAATTATTAAATATAAATAATATATAATAATAAAGTTAGATCTATGCACTTTTGATGAAATGGTTTTACAATTTTTAACTCTATTACCAACTTTATGAATCTTCTATTAAAAAAGTATGTAAGTATTAGTTCAATCTTTTATTAACAAAATATGTTAAGTATTGCATTTCGTTGATTTTGTATTAACATGTGTGGAAATATTGGATTTGGTTAATGAATGAAAAAATTAATTTGAATAATTACTCTTATGAAATGTTATCTTTTCATTTATTTGATTGATAATGATATAGTAGTTATTCATGATTCTTCTTATAGGAAAATGTAAGTATTAGACCGTAAGTATTAGATTTGGTTAGTGAAGAAAATAATTGATTTGTTAAGGCTAAAAGAACATTAAATTGATTTAATATTAATATTTAAAAATATTAAAAATATTTTAATAAAGCTCAATAAATAAAATAAACAAAAGTCCTCATGTAGATGTTATAGGGCTCAGTACCCAT
>WSFP011457625.1:0-19178 GCA_009831015.1 Picea engelmannii | reverse complement strand
ATCTAGTGAAATTGTGCCACTTGTCCAACTGCCTACATTACATCTAGTATGGATGTTGTCACATATAGTAGGTTGCCAATCATTGACCTGTATTTCCTCTGATCTGTAGACTTCAAATCATCATCTTTTCTCAACTTGCAACTAGTTTGCATGGGAGTGATAACTGGTTTGCAATCTTCCATTCCAAACTTCTTTAGCATTTCTATGATATACTTGGTTTGAGAAATAAAAATTCCTTGGTTGCTTTGACATATCTGAAGTCCCAGAAAGAAGGATAGTTCTCCAAGTAACGACATTTCAAATTCATTTTACATATCTTTTGCAAATTCCTAGCTTAACATGTCATCGTCACTACCAAATATAATATCATCAACATAAACTTCAATTAATAAAATATTACCTTGACTTACCTTGATGTAGAGGTTGTTGTCTGCACTTCATTTTATGAACCCTTCCTACTGCAGATACTTATCCAGTCTAGAGTACCATGCTCTAGGAGCCTGTTTTAGACCATACAGGGCCTTCTTTAATTTACACGCATAATCTTTGTTCTCTGACAACTAAAATCCTTTTGATTGTTCAATGTAGACTTCTTCTTCAAGTTCCCCATTCAAAAAAGATGATTTTACGTCCATCTGATATACTTTAACATTTTTAGAGCATGCATAAGCTAAAAGCAAACGGATTGCTTCCATTCTGGCAACTAGGGAAAATGTCTCTTCAAAGTTGATTCCTTCAATCTATGCATATCCTTTACATTTCAATCTAGCTTTGTTCCTTGTAACCTGTCCATCTTCATTGAATTTATTCCTGAAAACCCATTTTGTGTCGATCACATTCTTATTCTTTGGTCTTGGAACCAATTCCCAAGTGTCATTTTTCTCTATTTGATCCAATTCTTCATCCATGGCTTTGTCCCAAAATTCATCCTTGCTAGCTTCTTCAAAACAGTTTGGTTCAATTGTAGATAAGAGTGCCAAGTGTGTTTGTTCTGGTGAACGGATTTTTCTTCCAGTCTCAACTCATGCATCTTTGTTCCCGATAATTTGATCTAAAGGATGATTCTTATGTACTCATTTACTGGGTGTCTTTGGAGACACTTGTTGAACTTTCTCTTCTTCTTTTGTCAGATTCTCTTCATCCTCCTCTTCTACGTCTTTTTTATCTTCTTCTTTGAAAAGTTGTTCCATTGATTTGTTTTCTTCTTCCTTTGATTTTGGTCTGCCTGTTTCATCAATTTTTACGTTGATGCTTTCCACAACTTTGTTTGATCTTAGATTGTAACACTTGTATGCTTTCCTTGTACTTGAGTACCCAACAAGTATTCCTTTGTCCACACGAGAGTCAAACTTTTCCATTCTTCCATCTTCTCTTTTGATGTAGCATTTTCTTCCAAAAACTCTGAAGTGTTGCACATTTGTTGGTCTTCCTTTCCATAGCTCGTAGGGAATTTTATCAGTGTAGTTTTTTAGCATTACTCTGTTTTGAATGTGAAATGTTGTATGAACTGCCTGTGTCCAAAATATATCTGTCAATTTGGAATCCATTATCATTGTTTGATCCATTTTATGTACTGTCATGTTCTTTCTTTCAACAACTCCATTTTGTTGAAGTGTCCTAGCAACAGAGAATTTCCTTTTTATTCCATGACTGCTGCAGTAGTCCATAAATTCCTTTGAAGTGAACTCTCCTCCATTACCAGATCTCAAGCATTTGATTCTTGAATCCATCTCATTTTCAACCATTTCCTTGTAGATATTGAATTTTTCAAAATCTTATAACTTGTTCTTGAGAAAGAAAACTGCAGTCATTCTTGCATAGTCATCAACTAATAACATAAAGTATCTCTCACCTTTTAAGCCCTTTGTTGTAGTTGGTCCAACTAGATCAATATGCACAATTTCCAGTGGTATTTTTGTTGAATATTCCTTTGATTTGAACCTGGTCTTTGTTTTCTTTCCTTGTTGACAATGCTTGCATAAAGTGTTGGTTTGTTTCGTGATCTAGGGAATTTCTCTGACTACTTCTCTTTTGTTGACTTTGACAAGGTTATCAAAGTGAATGTGACCCATTCTTCTGTGTCATAGACAACTTTCATCTTCCTTTCCTAAACAACACTTTTCATTTCCAATTTCACTTAACACATATATGTTGTTTGAAGTTCTTGTAGTTGTACCAACCAATTTCCCTGAACCTTCTCTTCTTATCTCACACTTTTGTGAATCAAAAGTAACTTTATGACCTTGGTCACACATTTGAATCACACTTAGAAGAGTATGTTTCATATCTTCTACCAGTAGAACATTTTTTGCCTTTTCATTCTTATTCCCAATTCAGACTGTGCCCTCTCCAATGATTTTGGCTGAATTATCATTTCCGGAGGAGACTGGTCCATTTCTTTCCTTTCACAATGTAAAAAAATTGTCTCTATCACTTGTCATGTGTTTTGAACACCCACTGTCAATATGCCAACCGTGTTTCTTCTGCTTAGCTTGTAGAGCGACTATGCATTCTTCATTGCTATACTGATCTTGCTTTCTTATCCATGTTGTTTTCTGAGGTTCTTGTCTGTGACTATTGTTATTTTGTTGAGGTTCTTTAGGAGGGACTTTCATTCTGCAATCTTTGGTCATGTGTCCAAAGTTGTTACATTTGTAACATTCCACTTCAGTCCTCAAGGATTCAAACCTGTCGTAAATTATTCTTTGTGTTTCACTAGGTCTTCTTGAATAATCTCTTTGTGTATGACTCTCAAAGTTGTTATTGTTCTTGTTGTTAGCTCTGCAATTTACAGCTTTATGTCCAAAATTATTACATGCATAACATAAACCAAAAAATATAGTTTGATACCTGGGATTTGAAGATCTTCTGAAAGAAGGTTCTCTTATCAATCATTCTTCTTCTTAAGGCCTATCTATCTGTTGATTCTGAAATCTGAATCTTCTCGGTGGAGGAGTGTCCCTGTAATCTTCCTTGTATATCTTCATGTCCCCTTTGATTGTTTCTACATAGATTTTTGGATTTGTTTCTTGCTCTGTTGCTTTGGAGCTTGATCCCTTTTCTATCTAGAGAAGGTCTTTGTAAATTAGTTGTTGATTATGTTAATGCACCATATGCAGATTTATCTTTAGAAGATGAAGGATTTGTATTTGATAATGAAATTACATGTGTTTCAAACACCCCTGATTCTTGGTATATTGATAAAAAAAAATTATGGATCGAACCATCCCACAACACCTCTATCCAAGGAAAAGGAGATCACTAAGACTCAAATCAATCAGTTGATTAACAATATGCTTTTCAGAAAAAAGAAAAAAAATTGATTGATTCTTGTTGCGTTGTTTGGAATGGGAAGAGTCTAAAATGATCTTGACAAAATTACATCCAGTATATGTTGGAGGCTATTTTGGAGGGGACACCACCACTCATAAAGTACCAAGAGAAAGATACTATTGGCCCACTGTTGGACAGTTGGTTTGGATAGTTGGTTGTCATTGATGTCAACCATTGGAGAGTGATGTTGGAGATTGATGTCAACCCTTGGAGAAGTAAAGAAGCCCCAAATATGTGGATGAGATAATTGGATGTTTGGTTATAATCTGTATCGTTGATATTGATGATGAGTTAGTTGGGTAAATTTGATATAGTCTACATGTATCCTCGGAGGTGTGGTTATGGGACCCAAGGTTGATTGAGGAATAACAACATGAAGGACAATGAAATTGCAGGTAATAATATAACAGATGGATAGTACATGTCATTCCATTTCTGGTGATATGTGGAGCACCACCTAGTTCCTCACGGTTAGGGAGATATGGCATTGTAAATTTGGAATCCCCCGAGAGTGGTCAAGAAGCCCCTAGTTGGTTACAAGTATTGGTGAAAGGGTAAAGTGGTTGTAACAAGAGACCCCTAAAATAAGAAAAGAGGTTACCTGGAATAAGTATAAATACACCTCAAAAGTCTCTCATTTGAACACAAACACTCACATTGAATATCTATCTTATGAATGGTATGGTCTATCTTTTGGTAAATCTATTAGTGAATCTGAGGTTGAATCTAGCGGCATTTTTATGAGGCAGTGAAGGAGTCCGAAAGGACAAAAGTTTCAGAGTTTTAGAAAACTAGAAACCCTATTTTTTTCAGGTTGTACACAAGTTGCAAGAGGATAGCTCGTGTACATACGCAGACTACAAGAAGATAGGTCACGTACATACACAGGTTGTAGGAGGACATGTCGCATACCTCAGGTAAAACTTTGAAAAAGGGTGTACGGATGAGTTGCAACAAGGTTTGATGTTACAACATAGTTGTTGCAGGATCTGAGATGGTATGCTTCAGGTTTTCATGACTAAAGGTATGTCATTTATGAATTTGTTTGAGTCTTGTATATTAGATGATATGGCACATGCTTAAGGCATGTCTTGGAGGACCTTGATGGTAAATAGTTGGGGCGATATTGTTACATGCTTGAGACACACTCATGGTACTTGGTATATGGTTATTATGGTTCATTGTTAGAGGCACATATTTGTGATATTGGCATATACTTGAGGCTTGTCTTTATGATATTTTGATATGGTACATGGAATGATTGAGTGTGATATGGTATATGGTTGAGACACTTGTTATGGTGCATGTTTATTGAGGTATACTTGTTGACATACATTGTTGGTACATATCTTGGATGCATTGCCACATGGTTTATGGTAGTTCGTTGAGGTATATCATGAGTGATATGAAACTTGTTTGAGGTACATGGTTGGCATGTTGTATGGTTGATGATGTTGTTGGTATTGGTACACTAATAGAGACACTTGATGGTGATATTGATATATGCTTGGTACACATTCTTGGAATATGGTTGAGGAACTTCATTGATGATATCTTATGGCATATGGTATGGTGTTGATGTACATGGTTGGAACATGGTATGGTATAGGTTTTTATGATACAGGTGTTGGTGCATGGTTGATGAACTTGTTGTGGTACAGGTGGTGATACAGGTTTGGTGCATGGTTGATGCACTTGTAGATGGTACAGGTACAAGTTGATGCATGGTTGATGTGTGGTACAGTTTGGTACTTGGTTGACATACATATCTTATGATGGTATGTGGTGATGTTGGTACATATTTGGTATAGGCATGTGTTGGTGATGTGAACATATGGTTTGAGATATGTTCTTGGCGATATTGGAATGAGTTGCATGTGGATAAGAGTGGATTTGGTTTTGTGAATGAGATAGTGATTGGTTAGACAGGTTGTTGTAACATTAATCGGTTGACAACAACAAGTTGGATATAGTGACATGATAAAGGTTGATTTGACAGTGGCATAGTCTATGATAGTTGGTATACACTTATATTTCAGGGTGGAAAGACGGGGAAAGGAAAGGGGGTTGTATTCTCCTTCCAGTTTGTTCCAGAGAATCAGGGATTTGGAGCTTCCTTCAGGTTGGAGCCTGAGAACTAGGTGGTTGTAGCCACCTTCTGGTTGGAGCCAGAGAACCCGGGGGGTTGTAGCCTCCTTCTGGTTGGAGATGGATAATTCAGAGAGTTGTATCTTCCTTTATGTTGGAGCCTATAAATAGGGGGTTGTAGCCTCCTTCTAGTTGTAGTTGGAGAATTGGGAATTTGGTGCTTCCTATGAATGAATTCTTGATATACATAAGAAAGAATTTTTTGGTTTTTTCCCATTTGGGTTTCCATGTAAATAATGGTGTATTATTCTCTTGATGTAATGTTTCTTATGATTACATTCTTATGATATATATATTGAATGCAATCATAGATGATACATTGATGATAAATTGTTGAACATTGTTGATAAAGTGAAAGAATATATATTGTGGTTAAAAGTGGTATAAAGTTCTCATATCGATTCACCCCCACCCCCTGCTCAGTATTTCAAAAATTGGTATCATAACAGGTTCCTTCAAGAAACAATTTAACCAGTGGAAGGAAGATCATGGAGAGAAACAGTTTGTATAAAAATGGAATACCACGGTTTGATGGAAAGAACTATGCATTTTGGACCAGAAGAATGAAAAAATATGTACAAGCATAGGGATTTGATGTTTGGAAATTAGTGGTAGATGGATACAAAGAGCCTACCACTCCTCCAAGAGATAATGATGGAAAGAAACTCAGTCAAAAAAATTCGATGGTCGAAAATGTCATCCTGAATGGTTTGGTTTATTCAATATATGTCAAGGTTATGCATTGTGATTCTGCAAAAGAGATATCAGACAAAATTCAAAGTTTTTATGAAGGGGATGCCAAAGTCAAAGGAGACAAGCTTAAAACTTATAGAGGTAAATTTGAACAACAAAAGATGAAAGAAGAGGAAGACATTGTAGCTTACTTTCTACTAGTTGATGAAATAGTTAATTCTATTAAAGGTTTGGGAGAAGAAATAAAAGAACCATTCATTGTTCAAAAGGTATTAAGGTCTCTACCAATGAGATTTTATCCAAATATTTCATCCCTAGAATAAAGATCATACCTAGGTACGATAATCATGGATGAGCTGCATGGAATATTTACAATTTATGAAATGAGGATAGAACAAGAAAATCCATCCACAAAAGAAGAAGCTTTTAAATCATCCAAAAGGACAAAGAAGAAGAAAAATATCGAGTCAAAGACAAATTGCAACTGTAGTAATGATTCAAATGAGGATGAAGAAATGAATAACTTCATAAGGAATCTGAAGAAAGGAATCGACAAGTATGAAGGTATGCTTCCCTTGAAATGTTTTAATTGTGGTAAAATTTTTCATTTTGCAAACAAGTGTCCTTATGCTAAGAAGTCAGATAGTGATGAAGAGGGAGATCCAAAGAAAGAAAAGAAATATCAAAAGGGAAACATGAAAGATAAAAGGAAAGTCTTCAAGAAAAATCCCTACTCAAGGGAAGACAGTTTTTCATCTGATGAAGATGATGAAAGTGACAGTGACTCGGAAAGAGTACGCTTTATGGATATGGAAAATAAGAAAAACAACGAATAAGGTGAAGTGGATTTTGAGGAAAAATTAATCATTGTTTGAACTAAGTTGAAGAAAAAAAGGGAGAAAAAACATCTAGTTGAAAACCCAACTTGAAGAAGGAAAAAGAAAGGAAGAAGTATTGTAGATCCATATGATAAAGAAAGAAAAGGAGTGTAAGATGCTTGAGAAGGAAATAGTGACATTGAGAGTTGAAGTCAACAATCTCAGCAAGAACTTGAAAAGTTATCAAGTGTTAGAAAAAATTCTCCACTATCAAAGGCCATACAGTGACAAATCCAGACTAGGATATAAGAATGTTCATTTTGGGGAAGGTTCAAGCTCCATGATGAAAGAAACATAATAAAGGAATTATGCAGAAGTTATGAAAGGAAGGATTCATGGTCAACAAGAATCAGAAAGGGATGATGTTGGCACAGGGGCATACCCTAGGTTTAGCTCTAAGAGCGCACCAAAAAGCCCTAGCTACTGGCCCTTTCGGCAACACCTGCGAAGTAGATGCAGTCTCACTCGAAGCAGCTATAAGGGGGTTGCAGGATAGAGATGTCTACAACCAGGGGAATATCAAGTGGATCTATTAAAACAGTAACACAACATGCATCTATCACTTATCAAGATAGATCTACCATGCACATTTCATAGATCTGATCTAATACAACAATGAAAATAACAATATAACAGTGGTCAAGATCAAAGCATCAACCACACACACTACATAATATGTACATGGTGCACCCTCTCTCTAGGGTTACATCCACAAAACTGGCTTATGATTTGTTAAGATAAAGCATACAGTTCTTGTCTATGCTCTCAGCTAGCAGATCCTCCTTTCTTCTCTCTCTTTCTCTCCCCTTCCTGCACACCCAGCTGCAGGACTTGACCTTCGCACACAGTAGTAGATCTTACAATACCAAAAGGATTTCTCCCTCTCAACACTTCTCTCTCTCAATACAATGATCCCTTACACAATACTATAGCTAGATCAATAATAATATTGTACCCACCCGACCCAGGTCCTCTTGACCCTTATTTATACATTACAATACCTCACTGACAGCCTTAGGTCAAAACCTAGGTACCAAAACCCTAGATACCAAAACCCTAAGTGTCTAAAACCCTAGGTCAATTTGACCCACTTTTTCTGGGCTTCACCAGCCTGTCTTTCCTTCCTTCTCGTACGGTGCTCCAAAGCATCCAAAGGTGGATTTTCCCTGCTTTCTAATTTTTCGTCGATTCCTCTTCCTTGTTGATCTATCAACCTTGACCTTCTCATCCAAGAGCTTTCTTTTCCATACTTCGCTTCATCTTTTATGCTCTTTTGCTCACTTTGACCTAGTGACAGTCACTATGTCTTTCGCGAAGTGCGCATTTCACCTTTTATTCCTTGTTCTTCGCTTCCTTCCATAACCAAGGGCCAACAGGCCCCCAACACTCACATGTGACTCATCCCGAGGCACTTCAAATCTGATTCCTCTGTTTTTCTTCATCCTTAGACTGCACAGTGCAGCCTTTGCTTCTTCTTGATACCTCCTCTCCCTCCTTGTGCAGACTGTCATTTCTGCGTCTGGTACCCAGTTTCAATTGCACCTGGTACCTATACCCTTTTCCTATTGTTTTTACTAAGAGCTGTGAGGCAGATGGTTATCATAGTACAACTTCAGTCGACTCCCATTTACCAATCCTTCCTTCCATTCTCCCTTCAATGTTTTTAATTGCGCAGCTCCTCCTTCTGTAGCACAGGCGATCTCATATGGTCCAAGCCAATGCTTTCTAAACTTCCCAGGGTGTTTCAGGAATTTATTGTCATACACCAGTATTAAATCACCTTGCTTGAATGCCTTCTTCTTGATGTTCCTGTCATGATATGCCTTCTCTCGTTCCTTCTGAACCTACTGGTGGAATCCTGCAATGAATCTGTCTTCTTCCAATTCAACCAACTATGCAAGCCTCTCGCTAATAGTGCCAGTATCATCCATGTATGTAAATGAAACAATCCTCAAGCTTGGTACCAAGTATTCCATTAGGGAAATAGCTTCAAGGCCATAAACCAATCTGAAAGGGGTCTGCATTGTTAATTTGTTGCAAGTGGTTATATAGGCCCATAGTACTACAGGTACTCTTGAATCCCAGTCATCCCTGTTCACACTGCAAATCTTTGTTAGTGCGGTCTCCAAGATCTTGTTGGATGCTTCAACTGTGCCATTTTCTTGTGGATGGTAAGGTGTACTCTTATGATGGTGGATTGCAAATTCTTCAGTCAAGGCTTCAACTATCTTATTGATGAAGTGTGTGCCTTGATCGCTCATAAAAATCTTGGGGCATCCAAACCTAGTTATTATGTCATCAAATATAAAACATGCAATTGTGGTTGCATTACAGTCTTTTACTGCTCTGGCTTCAGCCTAGCTGGTTAAGTATTATGTCACAGTAATGATGTATCTTGCTCCTGTGCACTTTCCTGGTGGGTTTATGGGTCCCATGAAGTCAATGGCCCATTTTTCAAATGCTTGTAGGGTCATTTGTGGTGCTAATGGAATTTCATCTCATCTGGATGGTTTTCCAACTCTCTGGCATATATCACAAGCTCTGGCATCATCTTTAGAATCTCTGTGTAAGGTAGGCCACCAAAGGCTAGCTCTCAGAACCTTCTATGCAAATGCTCTTCCTGCATAGTGTCCTCCTACAATGCCTTTATGAGATTCTACAAGGATCAATGGTTTCTATGTCTCCATAACGCATCTCCTTAGTATCTCATCAGGTCCCATTTTGTATAGCTAACCAGCTATCAGTGAAAAGTCTGCAGTGCACACCACTAGATTTTTCTTCTGGGGAATCATGTACTCACTAGGTGCCATTCTTGTTGACAGGAACTAGACTATGTCTGTGAAGTGGTCATCAATATTTCTAATGGCGAGAAGTTTTTCATCTGGTAGTGTATCCTCCAAACTGGTGGGTTCTTCTCCATGTTCCAACCTCGACAGGTGGTCAGGGCCTTTGTTCATTTTTCCTATCTTAACTATGATTTCAAAATCATATTCTTGAAACAAAAGAATCCATCTGCATATTCATCCCCCCAACACTAGCTTCTTGACCAGGTATTTTAGCGTGGAGTGATTTGTAAACATTTTAAATCGTCCTCCCAACAAGTAGTGGTGGAATGTTTGCAATGCATACACCATGGCTAATCCTTCTTTCTCGATAGTGGTGTAATTAATTTCAGTTGTAGATAGCTTCCTGCTAGCAAACGTTAACGGATGGTCGATATCCCCTTCTCCCGATTGTGCCAATACTGCTCCTAATTAAATAGAATATGCATCGACATGCACATGAAACTCTTTGCTCCAATCTGGAAAAACCAGAATGGGCGCAGTGACCATCTTTTGTTTCAGCGTGTCGAAGCTCTGTTGGCATTTGTCTCTCCAGCCAAACTGGCAATCCTTCTTCAACATCTTCTCCATCAGTGTTGTGATTTGGACATAGCCTTTAATGAATTTCCTGTAATAGCCAGTATGTCCTAGCGCAGTGTGCAGTTGTTTGATTGAAGTAGGAGGTGGCAAATCAGCTATAATTGCAATTTTAGATGGATCAACCAGCAATCCCTACTTGCATACAATATGGCCTAATAACACTCCAAATGGTGAGAAGAAGATGCACTTCTTTAGATTCAAATCAATTTGAACCTACCTGCATTTATCCAACATTAGCCTTAGACACTCAATATGATTTTTCAACAAACTAAACACAATCCAGTCATCAAAATATGCTTCTAAAAATTTATGCAAAAATTCTTTGAACACTTCGACCACCACCCTAGAAAAGATTGGTTGGGGCATTCTTCAATCCAAATGGCATCACTGTATATTGGTAGGATCCCCATTCTGTGGCAAATGTGGTCTTGTGGCGGTCCTCCTTAGCAATCTGGATTTGATGGTATCCTGAAAATCCATCTGTAAAAGAATATACCTCCTGGCCTCCCACGTTGTCTAATACTTCATCGGTGAATGGTGTAGGGAAAGGTTCATGCAGACAGACATCATTCAACTTCATGAGGTCCACACATATCCTGATTTCTCCTGTCTTATTGTCTTGTACTACCATAGGGATAATCCACTCTGATTCTTCGACAGGTTCAATAATCCCTACTTCCATCATTCTGTCAAGTTCAATCTTCACTTTTTCCTTATATTTTGGGTTCAATCTGTAGGGTCTTTGCTTGACTAGCTTCGCAGCTTGTTTCAAAGGGATCCTCATCTCTCCCATATGACCTTTGATACCCTTCATATCAATGAACTTGGTTGGAAACAAGTCTTGATATTCATGCAACAACTCTGTAATCTTGTCAATGGTAGCAGCATCCCAATAATCTCCGACATTGGCAAGCTTTAATGTTGCCTCTGTTCCAATATTGACCTTTTTGATCTTGATTGGCTGACCAATAAATGGTAGATCAACTCTTGGTCCTTCCATACTTCTTTTGCCTTATGTTTCTGCGATGTTCACCTTCCTGGGATCATCATCATCATCGGCATTGATGTTATAGCAACTCTACAATTTCTGGAGGGGTACAGTCCATTCGTCCTCTTCTTGTTCCATAGGGAGGCTAGATGTCTCCTTAACTACCTTATTTTTCACAATATGTAATGCTTGGTCTACTGAAGGATATTCACTTTCAAATAAAAAGGTGGTTACAAAATTTTGAATCATACCTTCCCAATCTGTAGTGACGAGGCGCAACTCCACTTCAAGGTACCAGTTGATGGGGGTCATTTCCAGCGTGTTGATGAATCTTTGCACCCATTGTTCTCATGGAATTTCACTCCAGGCCTCTTCACAACTTCACCCATGGTATTTTGGGCAACTTCAACCTGTATACCTTACTTCACAACTTACTACTTGTGCTGAGAATCATGTTGTCATTAAAGTTCGGCATTGTGTCCAGTCTGTAATATTTCTTTTATGTGTCCCCCACCATATTGATGGTGTAGATTTCAGGGCCTCATCCATGGCCAACAGTCTCTGTTGTGTTGGTACACATGATTCAAAGTCCAGCAAGAAGGCCTCTAATGGATTCATACCATCAAATGTGGGTAAGTCACTTACTGTTGTGTTGATCCAATGAACTTCTCTAGTTAATCTGGCACATATTCTAGTAGATACTTCATACATCTGGTTCTGCTAGTTCTCCAGTGCTTCTTCTAAATCTGATGAACACATGATGTCACTTCACCAACTTAGATTCCCATCGGTTGTAGGGTTGATGTAATTGTGTTGTCTGGTTGTTAGTTTGTAGATGTTTTCCAATTCGTATGTGTGGTCTTCTTCTACGATGGGCTATGTGTATTGCGGACCTTCATCTAGATATAAGGGTGCAATGACCCTAAGGCCATCTCTTTCAAATTTCATACGTCTTTTCTTCAAATCAACAATAGTGGAATTGTTGAAGGCCCAATAAATTCCTAGCAATGTAGGGTAAGGGAAGTTGTCATCAACAATTTCAATTACCTCAAAATCTGCAAAGGTTCTAACTCCGTCAATGTCCACAGGGACATGCTCCAATCATCCAAATGGGCTGACAGCTTGTTGATTATCCATCCTAAGTCTGATAGGGGAATAGATCAACCTCGATTTTCCCATTAGTTCCCAAGTTTGCTTCTTCATGGCATTGACCTCCAACCCTAAGTCGAGGACCACATAGTCTATATCATACTCTCCTATTTGAGCATTCAAATGTAATTCTTTATTTTTCCTTCTCTTTGTACCAATTTGGTGTACTTCCCTATTCAGTAAGGGGTCTATCTTCCCTATTTCATACTGCATGATTAAGTTCTGTAGTTCTTGCACAGCGTTCTCATCCTAAATTAACTTAATACAAGTGTATAAAAATTCAATGAGCTTGCTAACCTCTTTTCCTCCTTTTGGCAAAACCGACTGATCAAATGCCTGATGCATCCCATATTCTTTTATTTATGGTCGTGTCTTGGAGGAAGAACCTTGACCTACTTTGAACTCTTGCCTTGCTTCCTCAAATATTTGTCTTTCTTTCTTCACATCAAAATTTTGGGTCTTCTCTGGAACTTTCCTGATACCTGTGTCTTTTGTGATCTTTCCTTGGGTCATTCTATCATCTCCTATGGTAGCCCCTCCTTGAATGATAACGATGAATCTAGGGTATTCTCCGTGAGGTTCAGCATAGATCAATTGCACTTGTGGGTTCTATTGGGGTCCTCATCTTTCCTGAAGCTTGGCTAGCAGCACAGGGCAGTCCTCAATGACATGCTCGAAGGAGTTGCAATAACTGCAAGTGGTGCAAGGGTTCTGACAGTCCCTTGCTAGATGTTTGGGCTATGCATAGTTATAATAGATTATTTGTCATCGGCCTCGGCCCATTCCTCCTTCTCATCCTCGTCCTCTATATCCACCACAAGGATTGAAGTTTCCTCTTCCTAGGGAGTTATACTACGTAGTGTTTCCTTCTTGATGTATTTTGCCTTGGATCTTATATATATATATATATATATATATATATATATATATATATATTTCATGCATGAGATCATAAGCTCTACAATCTCTATCATCATGCACTACTGATTTACAGAATGTGCAATACAAGTTTGTGGGTGTTTGAACATATTTCTGCCTGTAATAGCACTCACCATGGCGATGTCAATTTCTGCATACTTCGCACCAAGGTAAGGTGACTTGCTTCAAGGGTCTCGGAGCTCCAAAACCCAAGTATTCATTGAATAGAGGGAAGTGTTCCTTGTCATGACCTTCTAATCTGCATCTGACACACTAGATGTCTTTTCATTTGTCTTTTCCCTTGTCCTTCTTCATGTCTTCGACCTATAGAGGCAAACTAGTTAGACGACTCAATATCTGACTCATACCTGAGCTGGATTCTCCCATAGGGGCTGATTCAATCTTCACAACGATCTCCAATGCTTCTGCCTACAAAGAAATATTGTGTTGTATCAAGGGAACTCTAATATGTGGTAATAGGGCAGGGATGAACCATTCCTTGTTTTGGTCATCTGGGATCTTAAAAGTCAATCTTCCTGTTAGGGTCTTGAATCTCTGGTCGAACTCCCAAATAGGTTTGACTACCTTCTCCTTGATCTCTTTCATCTTTGTAATACATTGGGACTCTGAATTAGGTTTATTAAACTTTGCAATGAGCACGTTCTTGATCTCATTCAATGGCTTAGGCTGCGCAAGTCCTTGGACAAGCTTCATGTACCAGCTCAACATGTGGTCTCTCAGTGTAGTGCTAAATTGGTTTCTTTTAACAGCTTCATCGGTAATATTTTTAATGTTCCATATGGCCTCACACAGGAACCAGTGTTGATCAAAATCTTCAGATCCATCTCCTCTAAAGATAGGGATCCTCATCTCATCTTCCATGAATTTGCCTAGGTTTCCTGTCTGAGTGGATGCTGAACTGCTAGTAATAGTGCTCTGGAGACTCTGGTGATTTGGAATGTTCTGATTACTCAGTGTTTCTGAAACAATGAGAGGATTTATATTACTTACTTCAGTAGCCTACGCAGTTCTTGAGGTTTATGGCTCGTTCCAGTGAAGTTCTTCAGCTTCCCTTTCTTCTACTCTGGTGGGTTTTGAATTTTCTTCGTCTGTCAGATCTACCTCTTCTCCACTTTAAAAACCCTCGTCCCCATAGTTTTTCTTAAACAAGTTCTCAATATGAACCCCTCAGAATACTTTCCCATTGCGTTTATGTCCAGTTTCCGTGTCGTTGTCGTTGTCTGAATTCTTGAACATTAGCCTTTTCAAATATTCTTGATCTACTGTATCTTCAAGATGTTCTTCTCATGCAACAACATCTTGAGTCTCAACTTCAGGAATTGTAAAAAAAAATCGTTAGGTCCCTTAAAGAAATATCTTTCAACTTGGCTATATGACTCTACTCTGTCAACAACAAACTCGATGATATACCCTCCAAGGGTACTATCAAACCAGTGATCTACTGCTCTAGATACAATGTTATCAACCCATTTAACCTTCTAGATCAATGTCAATGTCCAAACTACAGGAAATCTAGGTCTTATGTTGAACTGGGTATCTTCTAACCTAGCTAATCACTCATATAGCTCTTGATAGATCCCTCCAAAGAATATCTCGTGAATGTCGGTAAAGATATATTTCTCCAACCAATCTTCTATACTAATATTAGGATTCTTGTTCTGGGCTTCAGCGAAGTCCTTCTCTTGATCCTCTATCCACTTTTGAGTTCTTGTCTTCGATGGGAACCACCTTGAAATTCCCTCAAGAAGATTCTGGTCCCGGCAATCGAACCATTTGTTGGCATAGGGGAAGACCCAGGGTTTGGCTCCAAGAGCGCACCAACAAGCCCTAGCTACTGGCCCTTTCAGCAACACCTGCAAAGCAGATGCAATCTCACCTGAAGAAGCTATGAGGGGGTTGCAGGATAGAGATTTATACAACCAGAGGAATATCAAGTGGATCTATTACAACAGAAACACAACATGCATCTATCACTTATCAAGCTAGATCTACCCTGCACATTTCATAGATCTGATCTATTACAACAATGCAAATAATAATATAATAGTGGCCGAGATCAAAGCATCAACCACACACACTACATAAGATGTACGTGGTTCACCCTCTCTCTAGGGATACGTCCACATAATTGGCTTATGATTTATTAAGATAAAGCATACAGTTCTTGTCTGTGATCTCAGCTAGCAGATCCTCCTTTCTTCTCTCTCTTTCTCTCCCCTTCCTACACACCCAGTTGCAAGACTTGACCTTCACACATAGCAGAAGATCTTACAATACCAGAAGGCTTTCTCTCTCTCAACACTTCTCTCTCTCAATACAATGATCCCTTACACAATATTATAGCTAGATCAACAACAATATTGTACCCACCCGACCCAGGTCCTCTTGACGCTTATTTATACATTACAATACCTCACCGAAAACCTTAGGTCAAAACCCTAGATACCAAAACCCTAGGTGTATAAAACCCTAGGTCAATTTGACCCACTTTTTCTAGGCTTCGTCGGCCTGTCTTTCCTTCCTTCTTGCACGGTGCTCCAAAGCATCCAAAGGTGGATTTTCCCCGCTTTCTGAGTTTTCCTCGATCCCTCTTCATTCCTGATCTATCAACCTTGACCTTCTCATCCAACAACTTGATTTTTAGTACTTCACTTCATCTTTTATTCTCTTTTTCTCACTTTGACCCAGTGACAGTCACTGTGTCTTTCGCGAAGTGCGCATTTCACCTTTTCTTCTTTGTTCTTCGCTTCCTTCCATAACCAAGGGCCAAAAGATGAATATAGAAGACCTTCTACATTTAGGCAAAAAAGAAGCTTCAATCATTTTGAAATAAACAACCAAAGAGAATATCTTGATCATCCAAAGCAGAATTACAGAAGCACTACACCACAAAAAATATCATTCACTTTTAGGTATGTAAATTTATTTTATGGTCATTGCTTTAATTGTAATAACTTTGGACATAAAGATATAGATTGCAGGGATTATGAAAGAAATGATCAAGCAATAAATCCATATGTGTCTCCACATAATATTGAATGTTACAAATGCCACAACTATGGACACATAGCTTGAAATTGTAGAAGCGTTATAAAGCCTCCAATGAGAGAAAATACATATGAGAGATATAAGAAGGATTGGAAAAGAAGTGAAGAAAAATAAGATCAAGTAAATGAAGACGGGTCCAAGGAATCATACTTACATGATTTGCAGCAACACAAGATCATGATGAATTTGCAGGAAAAGAGGAAAGTGTCAGAATTCAACAAGAGGATAAAGAAGATGTCAAAACTTAGGATGATGATAGAATTCAAAAGGAGGATGAAGAGGAAGATGTCTCCACAAATGAAGATGAATATTACTCTACATCAGAGCAGGTATTATTCTGATCCATACAACTTGGAGACTCCCAATAAATTTGAATATTGAATAGCGGGAGTCGATGCAGTAGATACTACAAATTAGATAACCATCTTTCAAGCAGTATGAAGTGTTTACAGAGACAGATTCAGAATAGTCATATAGAAAAAGTACAAAATGTCAGATTGATCAATTGAGAAATAAGTGTTCCCGCATAGGTGTCAATTGGAAGTTTCACAGGTAGAAGACTATAATTATATTGCACGTATGTATTCAGATAAGGATATCTTCAATACAAGTTCTAGACATGAATATTTTGGTTTGCAGTGGACACATTTGATATGTGATGATCAGTAGAGATATTTTATTTAGAGTAGTCTTTGTACATTGAAAGATGGGTCAACATTGTAGACAGTTGAGTAGAAGATTTATGGAAAGTTTGTGACATATGGTCAGAGACTGATTCAGATAGTCACATATTGGTTTAGAGATTGGTTCAAAGATTCACATATTGGTTTAGATACTGATTCGGAGATCAAATCAGAGACAGTTGGATAATTATGATAAAGGAATATTTGAATGCTTTAACTTTGAATTGTTTTTATATATTTATATGAATTACATGAGGAAGCACCAATGGAGAATGAACAACACTGGAAAAGAAGGAAAAAATTCATAGGTATCCCTACATTGATCTACACAACATCTAGCAAAAAATTAAAGTCACCAGAGGAAGAGATCCAAAAAGGAACATCATTAGCATGCATACAAGGGGAGATGAACCCATAGGAGGAGCTATTCTTTTTCCTATGACTAGTTACAATAGGTATAGTATCAAGAGGAGACATATTGACAGGGGGAGTTAACCTTTGGTCAAAGAGGAAGAGAAATAGCATAGTCATGAAGACAGGGGGATCATCCCCAAGGAGAGATACCCTTTGACATTGATGTCAAAGGGGGAGAGTGAGAAACATTGATGAGGAACAATTGTCACAGGGGGAGCATAAGAATGATTGTTACCATGTATAAGTGTTTCCATCAATGTTGGTGTTGTCATCAATTCCAAAGGGGGAGATTGTTGGACAATTGGTTTTCATTGATGTCAACTCTTGGAGAGTGATCTTGGAAATTGATGTAAACCCTTAGAGATTGATGTCAACCCTTGGAGAAGTAAAAAATCCCCATAGATGTGGATGAGATCGTTGGATAGTTTTTTATCATCTGTATGATTGATATTGATGATGAGTTAGTTGGGTACATTTGATATAGTATACATGTATCCCTAGAGGTGTGGTTATGGGACCCAAGTTTGATTGAGGAATAACTACATGAAGGACAGTGAAATTGAAGGTAAGACTATCATACATGGATAATACACATCATGCCATTTGCGATGATATGTGGAACACTACGTGGTTCCTCCTGGTTAGAGAGATATGGCCTTGTAAATTTGGAAGCCCCCAAGAGTGGTCAAGAAGCCCCTAGTTGTTTACAAGTATTGGTGAAAGGGTAAAGTGGTTGTAATAAGAAAACCCTAAAATAAGGAAAGAGGTTACCTAGCACAAGTATAAATACACCTCAAGAGTCTCTCAATTGAGCACACACACTCACATTGAATATATATATATTATGGATGGTATGGTATATCTTTTGGTAAATCTATTAGTGAATCTAAGGTTGAATCTGGAGGCATTTTTTTGAGGCAACAAAGGAGTCTGAAAGGCTGAAAGTTTCAGAGTTGCAGAAAACTAGAAACTCTAGTTTTCTGAGGTTGTACACAGACTACAAGAGGATAGGTCGCGTACACATGTAGGCTGCAAGAAGATAGGTCATGTACATACGCAAGTTGTAGGAAGACAGGTCATGTACCTGAGTTAAAACTTTGAAAAAGGATGTACATATGAGTTGCAACAGGGTTTGACGGTACAACACAATTTTTACAAGATATGAGATGGTTTGTTTTAGGTTTTCATGAGTAAAGGTATGTCATTTATGCATTTGTTTGAGTCTTGTATCTTGGATGATATGGCACATTCTTAAGGCATGTCTTGGAGGCCCTTGATGGTACATGGTTGAGGTGATATTGTTACATGCTTGAGACACACTCATGGTACTTGGTATATGGTTGTTATGGTTCATTGTTAGGGGCACATATTTGTGATATTGGCATATACTTGAGGCTTATATTTATTATATTGTGATATGGTACATGGCATGATTGAGTGTGATATGGTATATGGTTGAGAAACTTTTTATGGTACATGTTGA
>ML873830.1:0-17733 GCA_009831015.1 Picea engelmannii | reverse complement strand
GCTTCAAGTTCTCTTCAATGTAGCTTCTCAAGAGGGCGACGTTGATGTCATTCCGGATTTTAATGCTGAAAAGTTCATTTTCTAATTCGCTTAGATCAATAGAAATATTACACAGAGCCTGATGAATGTCTCCATTCTGTACCGAATAATGGACTAGCCAGTTGTCCACGTGTTCTTCATGATATTGAAGAATCCTGTAAATTTTTCTAAAGACAATGCCTTAAAATTATCAACTTGTTTATCGAAAGCTTGCTTGGTTAACACCAATGACTTGACGATTAAGCTGGGGTCCTGGAAGTCATTGGTCCTTCCGACTAAGTCTATTTTGGTGAGCTTTGTGAATAATGTTTCTTTCTTTGATATTGCTTGCTCACATGATTGGATGATGAGATACAGGTTCTTCAGCTTCTCTTTCCAGCATGCTTCTAATTGAGTGAGCCATTTTTTGGATGGGAGGTCATATTGTCTTCTTGTCGTGTCTGCCATGTTGTTGACATGAAAGGCAAAAGGGATGACCGTGTGAAAATATAAAGTTTCTTCATTTTTTAAATCCGTCTGCAGAAGTTCGAGCAATTTGTGTGCCCTACTTCCTAGGGATTCCATATTTTGTGATGTTTCCCAGGCCTTAGTAATCAGTTCCATTCTTTTGTTGATATTTTTCTCCACATATCCTCTACATGATGCGAGGAAGGTGGAGGAGCCTTTTAGCTTTGCTGTTGGGGTGCATGGAGTTAGAGGCATGGCTATTTCCAAAGGACAACCAAGCAATGGCATAGGAAACAAAGCTTCCTCTAATTCCTTGATCCGGTCCTTTAGTCTGGCATTCTCGACCTCAATGACTCCAATGGAATCATGAAGAGCATCTCCGGTTTCCATGTGAAGTTCAAAGATTTTGGACGCTTGCATATTGGCAAGGTCAAGTTCTGAACGATGTTTTCTTTTCTTGTTTTTTACATCTCTTTTTTCAATAATTAATTTTTTAGATTCGCTTTCAAAATCAAAACTCTGGAATACGAAGGATTCATCTTTGTAAAAAATTTCGGCATCAACTATGTCCATTGGGTAGCTATGGTGAATCGCATCTCTCAACTGATCAAGGTTGCATAATATGCTATCCAGATCAACAACAAGATCCATGTTTTCACTCTCAATTTCGAGCTCATCCGCCTCCCCTACAATTCTTTTTCCCTTCTTCTCCATGAGAAGCTTGTGAGAACTATCAATTTTAGGATGAACCTCATCCATTTAAAGAACTTTGGGTTGCTTTTTTACTATGGTAGGCCATTGGAGAAATGATTTGTTACTGTGGTGGTTCTGGTCCTCAGGTCCGAAGATGTTCACTGTATCTCTACATAACTACTGTGGAGATGCTGCCAATAGTTTATGAAAACGTTGGTTTTCTCCAGACGCTGCTTGAAATGAACAAATGGAGGGGATAATATAACCCCTCGAAAGTGTTGGTTCAATGCGTGCGAATGGAAAATCTCCTCGAGCTCTTCGCTCATTAATGACAATCTCTATGTGTGTTGTATGGTGAGCTGTTAGAAGTAAATCTTAATTATTGCATACTTAGAAGTGCGAAGGTGGCGGTTATGGTGAAGAACATTTAAGGATATGAGGTTTTGTGAATGAACCAAGCTGACGACGTGTGAATGACATTCCATGGTATTTGAAATTAACAATGGGAAGGGATAACAAAATCCTCCGCAAATATCGGTTTAGTGTGCATTAATGACAGATCTTCTTGAGCCTTGCGCCCATCAATGACAATTTACACAGTGCCTGCATGATGAGCTGTTAGCATTAAAGATTTAGAAACAAGATATATATCTATATCTATATCTATCTATCTATCTATCTATATATATATATATATATATTAACATTGTTTTTTATTATAGACAGGTGTGAAGGTGATGGAGACGGGGAAGAGCAAGCTCTGAAAAGTGGTCGGACGGGCTTCAAAATAAGTTTAAAGGAGATAGTGAGGACATGTGATTGTCCAACGGTGAAACTGCATGAGTCAGAATTTTTGACTGCAAAACGCGTAAAATGTAGGAGGGCATGATGGTGCAGTTCAGCGGATGACGGTTTGTATATTTTCGGAATTGCGGGAAAGTGGCTAAGTAAGGAATAGGAAAATTTCAGTCATGCTCGTTTTCAGAACTAGGGTTTGAAGATTTCATGAACGGGCTAACCTGAGGTCCCGCGAATGACATTCCAATTATGAGTAGCCTGCAGAGCAATGTGATTTTGTGTAGGCTTTCAAGGAGCATACCAAAGGGAAGCATGTACAATATTTGGATTGCGGGTTCTCGGGTTGGCGGGCTCAAAATTGGGCCTCTATTTTTCCATGCCTTAGAAATAGTACCCAAACTTCCACAATATACAAATTGAGAAGCGGACTTGTGGGATCAACATTGCACTACTGTTGTTCTGTGTCCTCCAAACAACACTCGGAGTTCAACGATATACAAATTGACAGACGGACTGCAGGGTTGGTGGGCCCAGGATTGCGATTGTTTACGGATTAGAGCTCTACGATATACAAATTTTAATATTGTACAATTTAATTGGCTGGATGGACATTGTAGTTGTATTGGTCCGTGTCCTCCAAAGAACACTCAGAGTTCCGCGATATACAAATTGACAGGCAGACTTCCATACTTAGACACTTTTTGGATTGTGGGTTCTCGGGCTGGCGTGCTCAAAATTGGGCCTCTATTGTTCCATGTCCTACAAATAGCAGGCAGAGTTCCGCCATATACAAATTGACAGACGGACTCCAGGACTGGCAGGCTCAAGATTGCGATTGTTTACATGTATAACATATAACATATATGTTATATATCTAACATTATCTAAAAACATTATTTTCAAGTACTAAAATATGAATATTAAATATTGATATTGTACAATTTAATTAAAGAAAATTATCAAATGAGTGGCAAGCTTAGAGTCTGGGTGCAATTGTAGATCACCAAAGTTTTGGGTGCAGGATGTATACCACGTAGATGGGGCATGGGAGCTGGATGACGCTGAGAAGGGAATCCGCGGCCATAAAATTCGCGAACTATGAAAACGAATGGCGTTCGGTTGGACACGTGATGTAGAGTTATAGATGGACATGAAAGCTACCACTTCGCCGTTTGGGAACCCCCGACCATAGACATGGCAATGAGAGTTTGACAAGGCATAGCCGGGAACCTGCAAACATAAATTTGGTTAATGAAACGAAAGCGCTAGGTCAGACTTGTGGTGTATATTTCATAATTCATGTGCAACACCAACTATCTGGTGACTAGACCAGTATGTGTACAAAACATTATTTTCAAGTACTAAATTATTAATATTAAATATTGATATTCTGAAATTTAATTAAACAAAGTTATCAAATTAGTCGTAATCTTCGAGTCCGGGTCCAATTGTAGATCGTCGAAGTTTCGGGCGCAAGATCTATATCGGGCACACAGAGCATGAGAGATGGATGGCGCCCACAAAGGAACCTGCGGCCATAAAATTCATGAACTATGAAAATGAATGGCGGTCGGTTGAACTCGTGATGTAGAGATACACATGGACATGAAATCTGGCACTCTGTTGTCTGGGAACCCGTGAGCATAGACATGGATTACCCAAGTTTTCGATGCAAGATGTACACTCGGAACACGAGGAATAAGAGTTTGATAACGCGTAGAGGGGAACCCGCAGGCATAAAATTGGCTAAGGAAACGAAAGCAGTCCGTCAGACTCCTATTGCATATTTCATAATTCATGTGCAACACCAACTGTGTCATGACCAGACTAGTATGTGTACAAAGCAGGGAAAAAAAATATGTACCTTTATAAAGTATGGGCATGAGATTTTATAGAGCATGTAGGGATATCACATTCCAAACTTGGACACTTTGTGGATCATGGGTTCTCGGGCTAAAAAATAGGCCTCTATTGTTCTGTTTCCTACAAATAGTACTCAGAGTTCTGTGATATACAAATTGACAGGCGGACTTGCAGGCTGGTTGATATTTTATAGAGCATGTACACTTTTTGGATTGCGGGTTCTCAGGCTGGCGAGCTAAACAATGGGCCTCTATTGTTCTATGCGTTACAAATAACACCCAGAATTCTGCGATATACAAATTTACAAGCGGACTTGCGGGCTGGTTGGATCAACATTGTACTTCTATTGAGTTCCGCGATATATAAATTCACATACAGACTCCAGCACTGGCGGGCTCCGAGAAAGGAGCAATAAATTCTAAATATCTACTTTTATAAACTATGGATATGACATTTTATAGAGTATGTACAGATCCCTTATTCCATACTTAGCCACTTTTTTGGATCGCGGACTTGCGGGATGGCTGCCTCAACATTGCACTTCTATTGTCCCATTTTCTCCAAACAACATTTGGAGTTCTACGATATACAAATCCACAGACAAAATCCAGGACTGACGAACTCAAGATTAAATATGTATTACACATTACATGTAATATGTATCGCAGGTTATCGGGCTGGCGGGCTCTAAATTGACAGACATAATCCACGAGTGGCGGGCTCAAAATTGAATATGTATTAGACATTACATGTAATATGTACAATATGAAACGGACAAGCGGATGGTCAGGCTAGCAATATAAAGTAACAGGAAATTTGAACACGTGTATCCGCCAGTTCGATAACGCGTACTGGGGAAGCCACAAGCATAAAATTGGCTAAGGAAATGAAAGGGCTCAGTCAGACTTGTAGTGCATATTCCATAATCCATGTGCAACATCAACTGTGTGGTGACCAGACCAATATTTGTACAAACCAGGCAAAACTAAATATGAACCTTTATAAAGTATGGACATGAGATTTTATAGAGCATGTACGAATATCGCATCCCATACTTTCCCACTTCGTGGATCACAGGTTCTCGGGCTGACGGGCTCAAAAAATAGGTGTCTATTGTTTCGTGTCCTACAAATATCACCCAGAGTTCCACGATATACAAATTGACAAGCGGACGTGCGGGGTGGCTGAGATTTTATAGAGCATGTACACTTTTTGGATCATGGGTTCTCGGGCTGGCGGGCTAAAAAATGGGCCTCTATTGTTCTGTGCTTTACAAATAGCACCCACAATTCCGCGATATACAAATTGACAAGCGGACTTGTGGGCTGGCTAGCTCAACATTGTACCTCTACTGATTTTCGCGATATATAAATTGACAGACGGACTCCAAGGCTGGCGGGCTCCCAGAAACGAGCAATACATAGTAAATATGTACATATCCCTTACTCCATACTTAGCCACTTTTTTGGATCGCAAACTTGCGGGATGTAAATTGGGCCTCTAATGTTCTGTGTCCTGCAAATAGTTCCCAGAGTTGAGCGATATACAAATTGACAAGTGGACTTGCGGGCTGGCTGGCTCAACATTGCACTTCTAATGGATCGTGGACTTGCGGGCTCTAAACTGGGCCTCTAATGTTCAGTGTCCTGCAAATAACACCCAGAGTTGCATGATATACAAATTGACAAGTGGACTTGTGGGCTGGCTGGTTCAACATTGTACTTCTATCGAGTTTTGCGATATACAAATTGAGAGACAGACTCTAGGGCTGGTGGGATCTGAGAAACGAGAAATACATACTGAATATGTACTTTTATAAAGTATGGACATGACATGTTATAGAGCATGTACAAATCCCTTATTCCATACTTAGCCACTTTTTTGGATCGTGGACTTGTGGGATGACGAGCTCTAAACTGGGCCTCTAATGTTTTGTGTCCTGCAAATAGTAGCCAGAGTTGCACGATATACAAATTGAGAAGCAGACTTGCGGGTTGGCTGGCTCAACATTGTACTTTTATTGTTCTGTTTCCTCTAAACAACATTTAGAGTTCCGTGATATACAAATTGACAGACGGACTCCAGGACTGGCGAGCTCAACATTGAATATGTATTACACACACGAAGACAAGTGAATGTAGAGGAATATATGGAGTGTCGAAGGAGGTGTAAAAAAAATTAAAATAAAACACAGCTGCAAACCAATTCAACAAATAGAGACATAGTAAACGAAAAACTATTTAATATGGAACATGGGCAGAAAAAATGCACCTTTGCATGGATTCCTCTACATATCTGGTTAGGAGTTCTTTGCGGTGTCTAGTTTTCTGGTTTGTTTCTATGAACAAAAGTACAAAACAAAAGGAATATGAACACAAGTTAACATGTAAAGAAAAAGGCAAGTACTATGTACATATACTAAAAAAAATAGAATAAGATGAATAGAGTAACAAATAGTTTTTAGAAGGATGTGCCTTTTTGTTTCTTTTGCATAATGTATATTTTATAATTCAAGTACAACACCAACTGTATGGTGACCAGACCAGTATGTGTACAAATCAGGGAAAACTAAGAAGCTGGATAATTTTTTTTTTTCAACAAGCTATACAAATATGCTTTGAAACATAGAAATATGACTTTGCAAAATGTTTGATGTATATATCATAATTCAAGTGCAATACCAATCGTATCGTGATTAGACCAATATGTGTCTAAGATAAACATACTGTATTGAGGAATGGGCACATTCAACCACACATGGTCAATAAGTGCATTTTGCAGATGGCTTGTGTTGTGCAAAAGAAAGCGGAGACTGTATTTGCACTTGTAGTTTTCCAATTCTTTTGTTTTTCCATTATTTTGTAGCATGTCAATATTGAAGTCTCCTACAATCACAATGGGTTTGTTTAGATGGAAATGGACCAATGTATTGGAAATAACATCTACTATGTTGGAGAATGCTGCATGGGGAGCAACATACAGATTCCGTATTGCAATTTCTATTTCATGGAAAAAAAAATTTGCAAGCACCACCTCAACATTCTTTTCTTCGATATGTATATGCTCCAAAATTGGTACATGTTTTTTCACCAATATCATCACCCCATGCGTAATGTAACTTGATATGCAATTGTGATTTGGGAATTCTTTGTTATGCATGCATAATTCCATGTATGTTTCCTCCAAGCACAAAGTATCAAATTGCATTGTATCATAGTCATTGAGTATATCATCCATGTGTGCATTTAAGTTTCTTGTGTTAAGCGAGAGAATTGATACATATGAATTTGTTTGTATGAATTGGTAATCATAGTGTAGTTGCCATTTTGCAGTGGTCCTGAGTCATGCCATTTCAATATCAACTTTCTATTTGAATTTGAAGTTATCTTTTGTAAGAGGACTTAGTAAATACAAGGAGTCTATGCTTATAACACGAGACATTGCTGTGTATACAAGTCCATGTATCCAAATTCCAGCAGGCTGAAATGCAACATTATCAAGTGTTAGTCCTTGTGATCTGTGGACTATACGTGCACATGCAAGTTTAATTGGAGATTGTTTACAAATTTTCAGTCGACCTGTCTTTGTTGATGTCAATACTGGCTTTGATATTCGCAAAATAGGTGTCCAATCGCTTCTAATGTTTGAATTATATAGATAAGACAACTTGCTTGCTTGTCGCTTGCCTATATGAGGTTCATGGAACTTAATCCAAAGGACATCAATTTTTTCTGTTTTTGTATAGGCTTTGAGTATTCCATTTGCATCATTGACCAAGCCATCCCGTGAATCATCGTTACAGGCATATATTTCAACCAACATTTTTAATTTGAAGATAAGCTGCAAAGGTAAAGTGGCTGTATGTTCATGACGTGGCACAGTTCCATGTTTGTCTTCTTCCAGGTCAATTGAATTGATGATGATATCATCGCTAGGTATGAGCGATAGCATGTGGCTGTTATGCATTGCAACATCCTTATTTATGTAGAACAGGTAAGGGAACATTGGGTCTATTGGTGCAGGCCGCAAGCACCTCGAATTTATATATGTTAAGTCATCATATGTTTGGCTGTTTGTCTGCATTCTATTCAGAATTGCAATGAATATTTCATATGTATGGTGCATTGTAGTATGCAATTCAAAGCATTTAATATTGTCTCTCTAGAAGTCATATGTCTCTATTTCCATGTTAACGGTAGGTTGTTCAAATATCAACGAATCTTGGATGGGTTGTGCCTGGTAAAGATCCCCACAGAATATCATGTCAATGTTTCCAAAGTTTTCATGTGCACATGTTTTATGCTTCTTAGTCGGTTGTCAATGGAATACAAGAACCGACTTCCAATCAAAGATGCTTCATCTATAAAGACAATTCAGAGTTCCTCATAAATCTTAGACAATGTATCCAACATTTCCTTGCTAAGTGGAAGAAACTATGACTTGTTAAAAGGCATTAAAAATGCAGAGTGGACTGTTGTTCCACCTGCATTATATGCAACTATTAGGCCCTTTGGTTTCATAGGATCAGAGGAATTGTTTGAATCATAGATTCGTATAAGCATTTGGAACAATGCTTTCACTGTGAATGTCTTGCCTGCTCCTGCTCCACCTGTAAGGAACAAGTGCACATGAGTGTCCATGTTCAAGCGTTTAAGAGCAATGTCCTTTACACTTGTTTGTTGTTCTCGATTCAACATATGTCTTATTCTATGGTATTCATTATTTTCAATTAGGAAAGGATGTTTTGTGGCTTGAAAACCAATATTGATACGTTTTTCACCTCCACCTGCTCGAGGACGAGGTAAATCCACTTGCAAGTCATAGGACTCGCAAGGAGTTTTGGTTGTTTTTTAGTTTGTGAATGTCTCATTAGGATTGTCAGGGTTTTCTAGCTCATCAATTGCAATTTCTAGATCACCCCATGTTGGATTAACATTGTAGGTAAATATAGCTTCATTGATGTGCACTATAGTCTCAGAGGAAACATACACAACCTCCCATGTAGAGAAGTTATGTTTTAATGTCTCTTCGTTTTCATTGAATGGAACATACAACAACAGTTTTTCTCTACAATAGTTTTCATAGTCAGAATGTTTATTGTATTTGACAAACCGTATCACAGAGGGTTTTTTTCTTTTTGATATGGGTGCACCACTTTTTTTGCAATGCGATACGAATTTTGCTAAGCAGATATGCCTAATAGGAGATGGACGCTGGAGGTAATAATCAACAATAGAGCGACATAACATGTCTTTTGAATTGTCAGGCTCTTGTTCTAGCAAAACCGGTGGTTTAAGCACAAATGTGCATTTTTCAAGTGGATATGTGTTTATGAAGACACATTTTCTTGAACTACAAGTGAGGGGCAGGGAAAGTGCAATGTGAACTGCTTGTTGAGCAGACATTTGTTGAAGATTAAGCAATGTGTTGCCAAGCATGTGTATCATTTGTATGGCATCAATATAACTTCTTTCATGTTCTTTGCATATTCTTCTGAATGCACTTGTCATAGATTTGTCAACATTTGTCATATAAGAGGTACAGTAGGATGCTGCAGCATATGCATTGAGCATGTACTGTGCATCTGTATTTTCTTTCCACACAAATAACATGTACTTGGAGAAACTGTTGTTCCAAATATGGGAAAGTTTTCGTTAAAGGAAAACTGTTGGTTGCTTAAGCGTACATAGTATGGCTTTGATGTACTCATCTTCTGATAGATTTAGCTCTGTCAAGAACGCATCGAAGCTCATTAGCTCATCAAATTATCCTTGTTCTAGAAATGTGAACAAGGATTTAGATTTCTCAACAACAACATTGTCCTCTAAACTAAGTGGATCTATGATTCTTGTAGCTCTCATTGGCGGCAGGGGAAAGTTGTATCTGCAATGTGAGTTTTTTCGTTTTCTACAACTTCTTGTATGGTAATGTCTATGAACTTTGGCAAGTTATGGATCTAAATGATCTGTGTATCATGTTATGTATTTCTCCACAAATTGTTCGATCTCTAAGTTGTTGTCAACTCCATAGACTGGTGCACCCTCTATCCACAACAGTTCATGGTCATGCTCATTTCCCCTATTCTAGAATTCAGTCACAAAAAAGTAGTCCGATATTTTTCCGAAAAACGTTTCATCATGGCATACCAATTGTCTCAAAGCATTTATTCTATGTCTATAGTAGCGAGTACATGTCACTGGGTCTTTTCATATGAGGTAGTCAATGTGATTGTTTTCCAGTGTATCAGTTTGTTTTTTACATTTCCTGTTCCTATGCAGGTCAGATACGAAAACTACCAATGGATCCCAGTAATGCTCTGCACTTGTAAATGTGATGAAAAATGTTGGCGGGCCCAATTGCCGGATCATTGCAAAAATAGTTTTTTTGTTTTGTTGCAAATAGTCAAGAGAGGTGCAAATGTTTTTGAAATCTATGTATCCAATATCAGATTCAAATTTTTTTCTAGGTTTACTTTGTACTTGACATCCTTGGCCAACAACTTTCTTCCTTGTAACTGGCCTTTTCTTATTCAGACCCACATGCATGAGAGAAATTCCTCTATTATTATGTGCATTGTTTTGAAAAACAAATTTGTTATGTGATAGGAGAAGTCACCGCTTGAATGTACCAGCTCCCATTAGACTATTTTATGATATCTGAATCGTTCTGTAATGTCAGTGGCACGTGGATCTCCATAGATGAGTGTTGGAAAGTTCATTTCCTCAACAAATTTGTCCTTGAATAGTCCAAGTGGACACTGCCCTTCAACAGGGGCGATTCTGACAATCTTTTCTTGCAAGTCACGAATGCACTGTGAATCAGTGAATCCATGCACCAATGTCTTAGCAGGTGTTTCATTCTCCGATTCACACTTGTATCAAATTCACTAGCATTTTCTAGAGTCTCTATAGAGTTGGCATCCTCTTCTGCAAGAACACTGTTCCAGTTCTCATTTATACAAATGTTCTGTGCTTTGTACAAGGCCCTGGAACATAATTCCCTTAATGCTTTCATAACAACATGCACATGGACTTTGCTTGTCTGATAGGCATTTTTGTATCACAAGCGTCTTTTTAGAGCCACAAAAATTGTCATTATATCACTAATGAATTGTGGCAAGGATTTTTGCACAATATCTAGCTGAACATGCACATTAATAATTGATCATGTTAAGCCCATCTGGGGTCGTTTATAGCCCCAAGGCCTGATTTGTGAAAATGCAATTCACAGAGACACAAGTCTCTCCTCAAGTTCCGTAAATGCACTTACATCTGGTAGTGTTGTATTGAATCTTATTTGCTCAGGGGTTGCAAATTGTGACAATTTTCCATTTTCAAGCAACCGTTTGCATGGAAGACAAATTTTGCCACTGGAAAATGGTTTATTGTGCACTGTCAAGCAGAGGTATTCTGCTTGCAAATCAAGCGTGAAAGGCTGACTGTTTTATGAGAAATTCAATTGTTCACAAATTGCACACGCAATGGCAGGAGTGTCTTTAATTTGTTTCATGTACGTCTATCTTGCATTTTTCTTTCGTAGGGAAGTATGAGTACAAAGTGTTTGCTAGTTTTCATTGGTAGTAGTGCATGGTGTTGCTTCTAGGCCATGAAATGTGACAGTTGCATGACCATTCTGGGATATGTGACCGTACCTATTTCTATTCTGTTGTGCATGAACAAATTTCTTTAGATTGTGATATGTGAGTTTCTCTCTAAAAGGAAGCATAGCAATGTATTTTTTTCTCTCACACATGACCTTTTTCAAGTTGTGGTAACTTACTCTACATTTCTTGTCCAAGGGCATGATGACCTAATGACAACTGGGATGAATTTCACTCTGATTTAGGTTGTCATAACTTAGTGTACGTTTTTTTTTTACGGGGTGTATGGCCTCATCACAAGTGGGATGAATTTTACGCATAACTTTTTTCAAGTTGTAATAAATTACTCTACGTTTTTTGTTTAATCCCTGTATGGCCTCATCACAGCTGTGATGAATTTCACGCATGGATTTTTTGTTCAAGCCCTGTATGGCCATATCGCAACCGGGAGGAGTTTCATTCTCACTAAAAAGCATGCGACGTGTATGCAGATTCGATGCGGTTTGGCTGACATGGACATTGAACCCTGAACTACTGATATGTCCAAGCAAAGGTTCATAATGAATACGTGTTGTAATTGTTTTCAACGAGAGGATGTCAATTGCTCAATTGTAATTTGAATCAATAGACCAGGAATGGACAGTTCCATCTGGCAAGGCCGACCAGACCTGGATATTTACTCTGAACATGATAGACAACCATTGCAAACATAATTTGCAACCCTCCACATTCCCTTTTTCATATGGTAGTGCCATGTTTACAAGGTATTCTTTCCAACTTCCAATTGTCGACATATTTTGTAGGATATATGGCGAAAGGTGCTCATGCAAGCACCTAAAAGCCTGTTGGTTTCTGCCTATAATTGTATTGCAAAAGGACTATACAATGTAAATCCACAACGAATGCACATCGAACTCCGCTACTACCAAACAACAAATTGCATTGAACAAACTATCTCCACAGTTAGACACAACAGTTGTTGCTAGCTGTAAACCATGGCAGTCTATGCGATGCATAATCCGTTTCCACTGCGATTCAAGGTCTTTGCAAATGAGGGACAAGTAAATATGAGCTTCTTCAATATTTCATAAGGACATTTTTCTGTACAGTAGTGGTTCATAAGGACCACTAACAACATTGGCATTATGGATTGTCAGATGCAGTTTTGTTGAATAGTAGATATCTTGTTTTTCTTGTCAATGACCATATTCCAATTGATATATCGAGCTAGTTAGACAACCACCATATACAAAATGTATCTCCCCAAAGTCTCCTCTCATGTGGAGGTAGAATTGGAGATGCAGACAATCGCATCTTTGAAAAATACGTAGCGACATCATGTATTCCATGCAACTGCGAAAGAAAATCAGATTCCAGTTCGTATTCATACGACTCCAATGCCTCAACGTTGCCATTTTTTAAATAGCCCAGGAAATAACCTATCAATCCATTGCACAGGTCGGTCGAGGAATAATAAAGATGCAGTAGAACCTGAAATGCATCAAAAAGGCAATCCCCTATAGTATACGAGAATGCATCCAATATAAAAATCCCATTGCTATAGAAAACCTCGTCAATGCTGTCATGTATAATGGAGTGTGTATCTATTTCATATGATTCAACATCTATTACTTCGTTCATATTTTGAACTGTCATTTTGAAGTTGTTTGTTAGATACTTTCAGTTTGCATGAAAACAAAGAAAAGGGGAAAAAAAGAATAAAAGTAGGAAAACAAAAAGAAGGAAAGCAAAATAGGAAAACTACAAGTGCGAAACTGGGTACCAATCCCCGTATCTATATTTCAACCTTATTCTTGTCAACTTCAATCCCCCCTAGTCCCCATAGCACATGACAAGAAAACAAACCCACACTGGAAAGCGAACCAAACAAAAAGAAACAATGCACATAAATAACACCATAAATTTACTCAGCAAAAAGATTGATTTGAACCTATTCATGGCGTGCATCTTACAAGCTTCTCAGAGCTAGAAACAAGTTCTGCAAAATACAAAGGATAGGACAAAGGCAACAGTTGGACGCAGTTTTTCGACCCACATAATAAAAACATTCCCTGTGTCTACACCCCGACGGATGGTTCCCTCTTGTGATAGCTCCAAAATACTTTTTGAAAACCCCTCTGCATTGCAATTTTCGAAATAACTATGGACGTGGAAGCCGACATATGAAGACACATGGTTTCCAGGAACATAAATTAAGAGCACAAAGAAAGATGTTCTGCAACAAAATTTCAAGGCAGGGACTCCCACCATTGAAAAATACCAACGAAACGATGACACAAAAACTTACCCATCAACGAGGGATGACAACAGATCAACCCCAAAAACTACAAAACGCAACAACAAGCCAACAACTTGCAAAATTGAAGAACAAAAAACTAGTGAACAACCATGAAGAGGTCCAACTACAACTGCAGGACCTCAACTTTGCAAAGTTGAATCAAACAAGAACAAGGATCATGGAACGAACCAACGAACAAGCATCGACCACTGAACCACTGATGCCAGTGGAGAACAATTCAACACAATTTCACTGCAAACAACACCATAAAAAAAATGGAACAAAATTGTATTGCAATGCCTCTGTACAGTAAACATTTAAGACAACCAGACCTGTTAGGTAAACACTTAAGACTGTCAGAACTATCTAAGGGCATAGTCCTGTGCAAACATTTAAGAAAAAATGCAGCGTGGCAGGCCTGTTCTCTCGAAGCATGCAAGAATAAAGCAAAAATCACACATAGTAATATGCTAGAGAATGTATTCTAACTAGCAGAAAATGCTAAAGCAAACATTCGAACTAATGCTAGCATTAATCCACCTTCGACCAATGCATAAGAAAATATATGATTCAAAAATACCATATACAATGAAATACTTTGGATATGCCAACATATATAACATTGGGAATAACGAAGTCGACAATAAGACCTCTAATCCGTTGTCCAATCAGATCATGACAAATATGGTACTTTTTATTATATAAAAATCGGTGTTTTCAGTTCCATGGTTCCAACAATAGATAATATGGAAATATTTGTGGTCAATGGACAATCTAATACGAGGTCAATGAATTATCGATCACTATAGTCCCTCTATGCCTACGACATGGACTAATAAGATTGTAATCATATGTTCAGAAAGGCAAAGACATAATGATGAATAGCGATATGGTAAATCTACAATATATGCCAAGAATATATTATGGAGTTTGAAATCATTGTAGCGGATTGGCATGATAAAGTAGCAACTTCTGCCACAATATGTGATCTTTTGAATGCCACATAAAATCTTTGAAAGAAATAACCCCACATGTATGGACCAAGTAATAATCTAGCACATGAAATTCCTAATAGCGATTTTTCTTATTATTAGCACCCAAGTTTAAATGCTTACCTTATAATCCACATAGTCCTTTAGATTCTTTGGGTATTGACTGCTGAAATGACCCTTCAAACCATGACTATGTAGTTATGAAAAGTCACTAACTTAAAATAGGTGGTTGTATAATTTTTTCTATGCAATATTGTATATGAACATAGGCAAAGAGTGAGTTTGTATCTAGAATTTTATATCATTTTTTGGTTTTCCATTCTCTCTTGTTGGTTTTGCCACATTTATTGAAGCTTCATGGGTACATTAAAATACTCTTGGTCTTACCTAGATAATAGAAAATAAATGAAAAGGCCTTCTCTTTTACAATGACAAGGTTATTAAAGATGATAGCACTTGAGAAGACACATTTCCCATTTCCAATACAGACAAACAAAATTATAGTCTTTATAACTCTCTTGGCCAATCCTTAAAGTTAAACTCCATGCCTTATTTTCATCCAAAGAATAGTCCTTCTTAAGTAGACGCACTTCATCCCAATCGACCTCTCCATCCAAAGTATTTGTCACACATTTCAGATCTATCCTGAAACTATGTTAAGTGGCATCAAGGGGATACTAGAGATATTGTCTATACATTTGTGCAACAAAAGGGCAAAGATAGAGAGGAACAAGTCACTTGTGTGTTAGGTAGTTCCCTCTTCTTTTCTTTGTCTAAGAATAAAACATCTTATGGTAGGTAAAATTTAAGTAAAGAGCCATATCCATTGAATATGAAACTCAATATATCTTTGTTGGCTTGGTTAAAAGAGCAATGAATGTCAAGAAAGTTAATGGTAATAAGGTAGGAACCATGCTTAATCGATTCATCTCATGTGACAACATTTATGTTGTTATATACTCAATTTACCTCATCACAACCAAGGATTCATGACTCATAATTAACCATATTTACACCATGTTGCCTCTTGTCCAATGTCTTCCACTTTTCAATCAACTCTAGGAAATCCTTAGTAAGCTTGGTCTTTATATGCCTATCATGCCATGACTTTTGGAATTACTTTTGAACCATTTGATGGTATCCCAACAAAAATATATTTTGCTCTAATTGTACCAATATATCTAATCTATTATGTAACTACTATGGTTCTAATATCAACGTGGCTATGGTTGTGTGTGGGCTTGGTCTTACATACTCTAGTGGCATCACTTCTTCCATGCTATATACTATATTAAATGGTGAATGATTAGATAGGGTCTTACAAATAGTCCTATAATCTCATAGAACTACATTAATTATTTCATCCCAACCATCCATGTTAATTGAGCACACCTTGGTCAATATGTGTTCCAAGATCTTATTGAATGCCTCTATCATTCCATTGGCTTGTGGATGATATGCCATTGCTTTGTGTTGATGAAACATGAACTCCTTCACCAATGCAACCACCACTCCCTTAATAAAATGTTGACCTTAGTTACTAGTGAGGTTGCATGGGCATCCAAATCTTGTGACTATATGCTCAAAGATGAATATTACAACAGTCTCCCATGAGGGGTAATATTAGGTTAGCAAAACCTCAACCCAGTGTATTAAATAATTTGTGTCCATAATAGTATATCATGGCCCTGAATAACATCCTGGAAAATTAAGAGGTCTAATAAAATTCACTATGTAGTGTTGAAATGGCTCCTTGGCCACAATGGGTTGCAACAACATTTCATCTGTCACAGATGGCCTTCTCACACATTGGTATAAATCACACTACTTGTTGTACCCCATGACATCTATAAACAATAGTGGCCACAAAATCCTCACACATATATGAAATGTTGGTCACTTAATTGACTCTCCTATTTCAAATGCTCAGTCCATCATTTTAAAGAATGCTCACTTTCATCATAGTATCATTTTCTCCATAGTGTCCACCACCTTGGCCATCATGGGCCTACCATAGTACTGCAAGGTGCTTATGATCCCTGTAGATTCCGATCGATCACAAACACATATATGAATGATTGGTCAAATGCTCAGTCCACCACTTAGTTGAATCTCCTGTTTCATATATAATGACAACAATTTAATGTAAAGTGAGCATTCTATAAAATGATTATTTAAGTTTGCAAAAAACTGAGTGGGTTGAGAATTTTATTGTAACAACAAAAGTCACTTGTAATATTATGTTCTTGTGGTTTCCTCAAGATGTTTCCTCATATCCCTTATGACACTCACTAATCGTTTCTCTCATTTGATGGAGTGTAATAGGATGTACAAGCAACTATGTATTTGTTAGATCTATCTTAGTCGAGTGAGGGAAGTTAAGGTAGAGTAGAGGAAAGTGAGACATCTAGTAGGTCTAACATGCGGAGATCAACTAGAGGTGAGACGATCAGAAGAAAATTCCATAGATGCATGGAATTTTTTCTTGCTAAAGGAGGGTCATGTTCTTATGATGATGAGAGCATAGACGACATCAAGGTTCCCTTGAGGTACAAACATATAGTGAAATGATGGGTACCCAAGGATATTCCTCAAATAAACATTGATTTATGTGTCAATGAAAGGATATACAACATTGCTCCATCGTCATTACATGGTTTGGGGCTATTTTCCATGGATGGCATAAAGGTTTGTTACAATGGATTAATTGAATTGATGGAGTATGTCGGACCCTTTTACATCTACAAATATTGGATATGACTAGTCCAATATACAAAAAAATGCAAAGATATGGCGTGGCTGTAAACTATATACAACTAAAAGATGAATATCAAAATAAAGGAGAAAATATGTATATTGAAGGAAGGCCAAAAGAAGTGGGAATAATTGCAGGGTTTATAAACAGTACATGACCCATGACCACAAATAAGCAACCCAATTTTGTATTTGAGGGGCGTGAAGGAAACCGTGTATTCGTATATGCAATAAAATCAATAGCTACA
>ML873829.1:0-22743 GCA_009831015.1 Picea engelmannii | reverse complement strand
TGACAACATATCCTCTACCGCCTTAGGAATCCATAGATCAAAGATGCTACATCCAGACAAGAAGAAACATAACAACATGTAAACTAAGAAGATAGTCTGATAAAAACAACTCAAAGGAATCTTCAATAACATAATATTTTACAGTCCATGCCCCTCAGGATTACAGACTGAAAAATATAGAATCCTTCTCATAATACTCTCTTGGATCTCTCGCCTTTGAACCTCCCTTTTCTTTTCTTTGATCTTATGATTTTATACTCAGAATGGTGGTTAACAACCAAGAATCCTACCTGGCCCTCCTATCATAGGTTTCTTCATGTGGGTATTTCGTTTGTTATAATGCAAGTCAGATTAGCATGGGTCTACTGGAGGAACTACCCTTTGTGGTACCTCGGGCTGACAGTCTTGTATCTACGACTAGACCCTCCATGCTTCTATTTATGGGTTGAGTCAAGGTTTCAACCACCACCCCCTCGTTTCATTAACTGATCTTTTCTTGGGATTGGGATGAGGATTTGACTCCTAGAAGGACACCACATGATGCTTGCGGATTGGGCATTGAATAAGCATGTGATGGGGCCAAAAAAGACATTCCTTGTTCATTAGTTGAATCTTCCTCAGGATCGAAGTGCAGCTGGATGACTAGCGGGTGACCACATGCTGCTCATGGATTGGGAGTTGAATTAGCAGGTGGTTTCGAGGCCACAAAAGCCAGTCCTTTCTCATTGGTTGAACCATCCTCAGGATCGGGATGCCACTTGACTATTAGGGGGAGGACACATGTTGTTGTTGGATATGGCACTAGAAGAGCACGTGATTTTGGGGCCGTCGAAAGTGGTTTGGACCCACACCACTTCTGGGCCCAAAATGCACCATATTTCACCACGTAGCCTCCCTGCAATACCGCAGTTTGGATTTCAGCCTTCCTTTGTATTTTAACGTCCATGTAGCTTGCGGCGCCGAAATGACTGGTGGTCGTTGATCTGCGATCTGGGTGTTCCTGCTATTTTAGTGCCCCCGCTAAAATTTATCTACCCACCAGCTATGGAAATCCTCCAACCGTGCTCACAGATGGTGCTAAACTGAACTGTGCAGGGGATCTTCATTGCCACAAACTGCACCCACCTGCTTCCTATTCTCATGGCTGTCATCTGCGACCCAAAACAACTTCATGCAATAACACTTTGCATGGAAATTAAAAAATTCATTATAAATCAACAACACACCATGATGCAGTCATTGCTTACACCATTCAAACATATCTTGATCTTCTTACCATGAAAACCAAAAATGATTGTTGTTTCTACTACTCTAGTGCAACTTTTGTTACCCATATTTCATTCTAGGCTACCTGAGATTCACTCTCCTACTCTAGTGCAAATTTTGTTAACAAATTTAACACATAGTCATATTTAAACATACATCCATGAAAATGAAAAGAAAACTTGCATAACAGACAAGAGAAACATGGATATAGTGCGGGCATCATGAACCGTGCCTAACACTCGATTATTTATTTGTTATTTCAAAATAGTTAGAATATGAGCGCTACCAGCTTAGTTCAGAACTTGGGCAGAGTCAAATGACTCGCCTCACCTCACCAAAAAAATCATACACACATTCCTCATGAAGACTCTTTGTAGCCACTTTCTCTAAAACCTCTTGCGGTACACCTCAGACATGCCCTCAACAATAGACTTTCTCTCTCTTCATTTCCACATAATTCACAGATTTTAGTTCTTCCTCACACATGCCTCCAATAGACCTATGTTTATAGACTTTCCCAAAATCATCCCAAAAGGAGGTCGCCCAACTCTTTCTGCTGAATCCACATCAAGGTAGCACAAGTCCTTCAATGTGGAGCAACTTGGCTCCTTGAGGGAGCTCGCCCTTCTTTGACTAATCTTTCTTGAGAACCATAGAAGTCTTCTTGCTCTCTACCAAGATTCCTCCCTTGGTTGCGTTCATTTGTGCCTTTATAGGTGATGATCCTAGCCATCCATTGTCTCTCTAACCATGGGTAAGTCGATCGGTCAATTCACCAAGTCATGAAATTTCACAAGGTTGGGCCCACTCCACATTTGGGTGCATTTGAGCCGCTTGCCCAACCAAACACCTCATTATGTCATCTGGTCGACCCATGAAATTCCTTTATGACACCCCCATCCATCTAACGGTTTCATCATCTTGGGTGTGCGCACCCCTTAGGTGAGTCAATCCAACTTCCCTAAATGCGCCCTCCATGACTTAATCGATTCATTCATTGGGTGGAGTGTTGAAGTATTTCCCTCAACCCTTTGTCAAACTGTCCATTCTCTGAATTGTGTCGCAAGGCATCTCAAGTGGATTTTCCTCTTGGCACGTCACACACCCAAGGAAGCCCAACTCTCCCCACATATAAATAATTTGTTTCTTCAAATGCACCGAGCATCCTGCTTACCTGATTTTATTTGTTTTGGTCTGTGGTGGAAGAGCACGCTTGGGCTTGGTGCCTCAAGACTTACATGATCCTTTATTAAAATTCTTGGGTGGTGGATTCACCTTGCTTACTCAAAAAATATAGTGGAAGAGTGTGCTTTGGCTTGGTGCCCCAGGCCTTACAAGATCCTTTACTAAAATTCTTAGGTGCTGCAGTCACCTTGCTTACTCAAAAAATATCAGGAAGAAAACAACTCCAACAACAATTACACTGCAGAATTTTGCAAAGAAAAATGATCTGTAACCATGTCTACATCAAAATTTATGTGAAACAAATTAAATTACTAGGCCACAACTTAAATCTTAGTTCACATAAACTGAAATGGCAAGAAAAATCCGATCTAGTTGAAAGGACCGGTTTAGTGGAAACCCAAACGAACACAACATTAAAATGGGCCTATGCAGTGAATATTGTCTATATACCGGTAGACGCGGTGTCATTAAGATAACGTACAATGCATTTAACACTCTGACCATAGTGGCAGATTTGCACATTTAGGTGTTAATTTGAAACAAGAAACCTCGGTAAAGCTTTAGCGAAAAAATTTAAAAAATAGGTAACTAATAAAAATTCCTTGTAAATGTAAATATCCCTCTTTTGTGATAACATTACAAAAAATTAATATTAGAATACTCACAATATCAACATTAATTTATATTTTAATTAATAAAAAAATTAATTTTATTTTAATTAATAAAAAATTTAACAAAAATCATATATTAATATTGATTTCTACCAACATGAAATTATAAACTCTAAACATAAAAATTTATGCGTTTAAAAGGAAACAGAAGGTTCCTTTTATGTAAGAAATAGTAATGGGATTTAGYCAAAAAGTGAACAGTTGTACTAATGACCTTATTATATTCASGGTGTTTTGTTTGTTTAGGTATATAAAAAAGAGAAAAGGATCTATTTTCCTGCTGAATAAGTCAAGTGAGAGTCTTTGGCTCCCTTGTGGTTTGGGTATTCAACTTGATAAAAACCTAGGTCTTATTCCCAAACCCAATATAYAGTTTACACATATGATTAGTATAATTTTCCTTGGARGTTTAATTTTCATGAATAGAACTTTTTTATTAAATAATAATAATAATAATAAAATAATTCTTATTCCCAAACCCAAAATCAATATAGAGTTTGTTTATATAAATGATGAGTATAATTTTCTTTTTAGATTCAATTTTCATGAATAAAGCTTCTTTATTAAATAATAAATATAATAATAATAAAAATTTTAAATTTTATTATACTCATCACTTTCTTGCAAAGGAAGGGGAAGAAGTTTCAATGGACAGAAGAATGTGAAAAGAGTTTCTAGTAATTGAAGAATTATTTAACCAGTGTTTCAATTCTGAGGATCGTAGATTCAAATGAAGACTTCATTGTATGTACATATGCATGCAAGGAAGGACTGGGTGGAGTCCTCAGTCAAAATGGGTTTGTTGTATGTTATGAATCAAGGAAGTTGAAAGAGCATGAAAGGATCTATGCCACTCATGATTTGGAATTGGCAACCATAGTGCACGCTTTGAAGAAGTGGAGGCACTACCTCATGGGAAAGAAGTTTGAGCTAAGGACATACCATAACGGTCTAAAATATTTGTTTGATCAACCAACTTTGAATACTAGGCAGGGTAGATGGTTGGAATTCCTCTGTGAGTATGACTTTGATATCAAGCATATCAAAGTAAAGGAGAACAAAGTCGATGACACACTCATCAGGAAAGTGCATGAACTGCATGCTACAACCATTATCATGTATCAAACGGATCATAAAGGAATAATTTATGAAGTTGCAAAAGTAGATTTGCAGTACATGGAATTTGTAACAAAATTGCAGCAAGGTAAAATGCAGCAAAAAACTGAAGATTATGAATTAGGAATTTATGGAATCCTTCTGTACAGAAACAAAGTCTATGTACCCAACTCTTCTGAATTAAGGAGTGTGATTTTAAAAGAAATGCATAATGTTCCTTATGCACGACACCCAGGATATCGGAAAACAATCTCGGTAGTCAAAAGCCAATATTATTGGCTAGGCATGAAGAGGGAGATTGTTGATTTTATAGCCAAATGCTTGGAATGTCAAAAGCTAAAGGTTGAGTATAAACACCCAGCTGGTTTACTACATCCATTACCCATTCCTGAGTGAAAATGGGAAGTGGTAACAACGGATTTCATCACAGGATTTTCCATAACGAGAAAGCAGCATGATGCAATCATGGTAGTGGTGGACAAGATTACTAAAGATGCCCATTTCATTCCTATGAAGATTACTCATAAAGAAACTAATGTTGTTGATATTTATATGAAGGAAGTAGCATGCTTGCATGGCGTACCCAAGACAATTGTGTATGACAGAGACCCAAAGTTTACATCAAAGTTCTAGAAGGGGTTATTCAAAGGGTTCAAAACAAATCTAAACTTCAGCACAACATATCATCCTAAGTCAGATGGGAAAAAAGAAAGGGTGAACCAAGTGATAGAGGACATGTTAAAGATGTATGTGATGTACAGACCATATAAATGGGAAGATTATCTACACTTGATAGAATTTTCCTACAACAATGGGTATCAAGCATCACTAAAGATGAGCCTGTTTGAAGCACTTTATGGTATAAAGTGTAACACCCCAGTAAGATGGGACAAGCCAACTGATAGGGAAGTGGTTGGGCTAGAGTTGGTCAAGGAAATAGAAGAAAAAATGCTGAAGATTAAGCAAAATTCGAAGGCTTCCCAAGATAGGAAGAAAAGTTATGTTGATAAGAACATAACTCACATGGAATTTAAAGTAGGGGATCATGTATTCCTGAGAGTGAGGCCAACAAAAGCTCCCTAAAGTTGGGAAATTGTTTAAAGATGGCAACTCGGTATTGTGGGTCATTTGAAATTCTAGAGAGGATTGGTCCATTAGCATATAGGCTTTCATTGCCTGCATGCATGTCTATACATAATGTATTTCATGTGTCATTGCTTAAGAAATATGTACCTGATGTTAATCATGTTATTGATTGGAATGTGATTCAGGTGGAGTAGGAAAGTGCTTTTCAGGTGCATTGGGTCCGTATACTGGACTAGAAAAGCATGCATCTCCATAATCGAGCCATAGGGCTTGTAAAACTTCAGTGAACCTAGTACGGTCCTGAGGACACAACATGGGAGAATGAAGATGATATGCGGGCAGAGTACCCACATCATTTTGAAGATTTTGGAAATCTTGTTGTTTTTGTGTAAGTAATTTCACTGAGGATAGTGCAAAAATAAGGGGAGGGGATTGTAACACCCCAAGGCCGAGCCCTACTGAATTGTAATTATATTTATAGGCTGGTGAGACAAGTGTTTATAAGATGAGACTTACATGTTTATTAGGCCCGAGAGCCTAGATGTTTAAGGCCATGAGCCTGATTTTTGTATATGTAAATGCACATATCATTAATAAAATTACACTGCTGCATGTAGAACGACCATGAAGAAAGATTTATGGGGGACTAAGCTCCACTAGGTAGGGTAAGGGAGGCGGATATGTGTCTAGGCCTAGGGGCTAGGCTAGAGGGATTACCTCTAAGGGAATAATATTTTATTATTGTTCCCAAAGGCTATGGTTGACATAAGACGTGTTGTCCTAAGTTCTTGGGAAAAAGGTGAATGAGTGCTAAGTGAAACTCATGCGGCTTCAGGAAGACATGTGTCAACCTAGGTGCATGCAGTTTATAGCTGGGAAAGCCAGCTCGTTGGGGGTTCTCTTCCCATTATGGTGTTGCTCCCCATCCTTGTGTCTAGACCAACTTCAAGTTTCCTCATGACCCTTACGATTCTCTGGAAGTCTGTCAACTTTATCGATTCATCCAGGGATTCATGCTTGCACCTGTACCTATCTTAATCCGTGTTGTGCCTTAATGGTTGTTGTTGTTTCCATTACCTTAGCTATACTAAGCCTTGTTGTTTCCATCACCGTTATTGGAGTTGGCTTAGAAGCTGGGCTAAAGAAGTAGGTTGTTAGGCCTGTGGTTTGAAGAGGAAGATTGTTAGGCCTATGGACTGAAGTAGCAGGTTGTTGGACCTGCAAGAAACTCTCTCCAGGTGAGAGAGGTTGCTAGGGAAGTGCTTTCCCAGAGGGAGCCCAACTGCAACTATAATGCTCAGAGAATTCATGTCTGGCCTATCACTAAAGCCCTAGAAGGGAAGTGGGGCAACCGAAGGACTGTTGAGCAGAGAAGGGGCACACTTCCTGGGGTGGGTCAGGAATGTGGGGAATGAGAGGTTGTAGGCTGTTAGTGTGAGTTGGCCCTAGGATAAAATCCTTCCTGTTGATCTATGCGACCTTCCTGTTGTCATTTCCTAGCCTAGGAATCCCTTTCCCGATGGATTTTAGTCCCAACTCGGGGGTGATCCACTACTGAGCATGATGAGCAGCATGGTCTAAGGTTGGGAAGTTTGTGGAAGGTTTTCATGCAGTTAGGTGGCCATTTATTGAGAGATAAGTACCAAATCTCTGTTAATTGTATGTTGTGTAATTTTACATGTGTTATAACTTGATGAGTAAGGCCTGGATATATCATCTATGTTGTGTGTGTAGGCTTACTGTTATTTCCGCATTAATCTGTGTATGGTTAGAATATGTTGTGTGTATGCATATATTGTCGGTATGTTTTAATGATTATTTCTTCATGAATAAGTGGCATGAACAAAATGTTGTAAATGTTAATTGTGTTAGATATGCATGCATATAAATTTACAAAATGGTATTAGAGCTAGTTGGGAAAAGATAAGGTTGTTGGGTAGCGTTGCCTGGAAGAGGTGTCTTGTCGGGGACATTAAAAGAGAGAAAGAGTGGTAGAGAGAGTGAGATTGAGACTAACAATGATGAGAGAGAGAAAGGGTGGAATAGAGGTGTAAGAGATAGGGGAGTGAGGGACAAAGGGGTAGAGTGATATAAAGAGAGAGAGAGAGGGAGAGTGGAAGAGGGGGGGGATAGAGAGGGAGTGAGTGTGAGAGTCTGAGGCATGTCAAGTTAAGGTCTATCTCTAGGTATTTCCATGCCTTCTTATGTATAAATCTTCCCACGTTTAGGTCTTAACATGTATAGGAGTGTGAGGGAGAGAGAGGGAGATAGACATGGGGGATAGAGAGGGAGAGTGAGAGTGATATAGAGGGGAGTGGGGGGGTAGATGTAGGAGAGGGAGGAAAAATACAAATAATGAAGGAAATGGTTTTTAGGAGTGTGCACGCATTCCTGGAGCGCATGCATGCTTGTTTGAATTCAAATTTTTTGGGTGGGATTGACAAGGTGTATGCTGACTTGGTTGGCTAGGATTTAGGTTTGGGATGACTAACCTAGTGGTTTGGTCTGCAAATTCATAAAGCCTCCATTTTTGTGAGTACCCCTCTATATTTATGTCTTTGACATTATTTTTCTATAGGATAAACAATTCAGTTGTTGATGAAATTATAGACATAGATATACATAGATAGACATACATCCATGAACATAAAAATAACACTTGCAAAACATACAAGAGAAACATGGATATAGTACGGGCAGCATGAACCGTGCCTAACACTCGGTTAAGTTTTTGTTATTGCAAAAAAGTTACAATATGAGCACTACCAACTTGGTTCACAACTTGGGAAGAGTCAAACAACTCGCCTCACCTCACAAAAAAACTCATACACACATTCCTCACGAAGACTCTTTGTCACCACTATCTACGTAACCTCTTGCGGTGCACCTCAGACATGCCCTCAACAATTGACTTTCTCTCTCTTCATTTCCACATAATTCACAGATATCAGTTCTACCTCACAAATTCCTCCAATAGACCTGTGTGTCTAGACTTTCTGAAAATCAGCCCAAAAGAAGGTCACCCAACTCTGTCCACCAAATTCACCTCAAGGAAACACAAGTCCTCCAATGTGGAGCAACTTGGCTCCTTATGGGATCTTTCCCTTCTTTGACTAAGCTTGCCTGAGAACCACATAGCTCTTCTTTCTCTCTACCAAGATGCCTCCCTCGGTTGTGTTCCATTGTGCCTTTATATGCAGCGATCCTAGCCATCCATCATGTCTCTCTGACCATGGGTAAGTCGATCTGTCAATTCACTAAGTCTCGTCGTTTCACAAGGTTGGGCCAACTCCACATTTGGGTGCATTCGAGTGGTTTTCCCAGCCAAACAGCCAAACTTCTCGTTCTTTCATATGGTCGACCCATAAAAATCTTGGACGACACCCCGATCCATCTAATAGTTTCTTCATCTTGGGTGCGTGCACCCCTTAGGTTAGTCAAGCCAGCTTCCCTAAGTGCGCCCTCCATGCCTTAGTTGATTCATTCATTTGGTGGAGCACCTAGTCTTTCCCTCAACCCTTCATCAAACCATCCATTCTCTAACTTGTGTCACAAGGCATCTCAAGTGGAGTCCCCTCTTGGCGCGTTGCACGCCAAATGAATCCTAACTCTCCCCATATATAAAGAATTTGTTTCTTCAAATGCATAGAGCATATTGATTACCTTATTTCCTTCGTTTTGGTCTATGGTGGAAGAGCACGCTTGGGCTTGGTTCCCCAAGGCTTAAACGATCCTTTTAAAATGCCCAGTTGGTGCATTCACCTTGCTTACTAAAAGAATATCGGGAAGAAAATAGCTCCAACAACAATTACAATGCAAAATTTTGCAAAGAAAAATGATCAACAACCATGTCTACATCAAAATTTAGGATAAACAAATTAACTTACTAGGCCAAAACTTAAATCTCAGTTCACATAAATTGAAATGGTAAGAAAAATCCGATCGAGTTGAAAGGAATGGTTTAGTGGAAACCCAAACGAACGCAATATTAAAATGGGCCGATGCAGTGAATATTTTATATACATTGATAGACACAGTGTTGTTAAGGTAACGTACAGTGCATTTAACACTCTGACCATAGTGGTAGATTTACACATTTAGGTGTTAATTTGAAACAAGAAACCTCGATAAAGCTTTAGCGAAAAAAATTAAAAGATAGGTAACTAATAAAAAGTCCTTGTAAATGTAGATATCTCTATTTTTTGATAACATTAAAAAAAATTAATATTAAAACACTCACAATATCAACAGTAATTTATATTTTAATTAATAAAAAAACTTATTATATTTTAATTAATAAAAAATCGTATATTATTATTGATTTCTACCAACATGAAAATATAAACTCTAAACATAAAAATTTATGCATTATTTGCATTTAAAAGGAAACATAAGGTTCCTTTTATGTAAGAAATAGTAATGGGATTTAGTCAAAAAGTGAACAGTTGTACTAATAACCTCATTATATTTAAGGTGTTTTGTTTTTTTAGGTATATAAAAAAAAATGATCTATTTTCCTGCTGAATAAGTCAAGTGAGAGTCTTTGTCTCCCTTGTGGTTCGGGTATTCAACTTATAAAAACCTTGGTCTTATTCCCAAACCCAATATATAGTTTACAAATATGATTAGTATAATTTTTCTTGGAGGTTTAATTTTCATGAATAGAACTTCTTTATTAAATAATAATAATAAAAATAAAATAGTTCTTATTCCTAAATCCAATCAATATAGAGTTTGTTTAGATAAATGATGAGTATAATTTTCTTTTTAGATTTAATTTTAATGAATAAATTTTCTTTATTAAATAATAAAGATAATAATAATAAAATTCTTAATTTTTTTTTACCGTACAAAGTGAAAAGCCAGTTCCAAGAGAAAGAAAGACTGTGAGCAGAATAGAAGGTTCTGTAGGTATATCAGGCCTCATCTGAATTCAATCCATAGTGCACCACCTCCACCATGCTTCATTTTAGTTCAACTCACGGTGTTGTAGCAACACCATTCGACAAGTTTCCATTTCTAAGAAGAGGCGCTTCACTGAAATCGGATAAGTTTCCACCATCCGACAAGTTTCCATTTCCCAAAAGAGAAGCTTCACCGACATTGGATAAGTTTCCCTTTGCATTTATATTTCTAGTATCTCCCTCATTGAGGGTTTCTTTTCACTAATGTTTACTAAGCAGATATTGTTGGAAATTAGTGACAACGAATTCCTCTAGGATTAGGATTTTAGATTCTATAATCCAAAGTTGGTTGTAATCAATAAGACCAAGTTAGAATATGGATGGGATTGCATTTAATAATCAATCTTCCTGCGTAAATGAATATAAATTCATGTAAGTCCATAGAGGCAGATGAGCGTGAGTGAGATGAATGGGTGAGTTATTGTAAATCTCCTTGATCTGAATAATAAGACAACCGATACCTATACTTGGTGGAAGTAGCCCAATATTTGGGTGAACCACGTGAAATCTTTATGTTTCTTATCTACCTGTTTATTGATTATCTTATATGATATTTGTATTTCTGCATTTACTAATATAACAAGTGATATTATAGGAGGTTAGAGGAGAGAATGTTGTAGGAAACAAATTATCATAAGAACCAAAAGAGTAAAACATGTGTAAAATGCGTCGATTTCCACATCGTCATAAGGGCCTCCTCTTGGAAGGTGCGACAACCCATTAGTCAAACTTTGCAAATTATGAAATTCGAGAGATCATTGCACCCTGACTGTATCAAGAGGGCCGAAGACCACCTCACATCATCGCAACCTGGCTGCAATGAGAGGTGCGATGACTCCTTTTAAAACAAAGGTCACGATCTCATGTTTTTTTGGAAGAATTTAAGACTCCTTTTAAAACAAATGGTATCAGAGCCATGCACTCATTTTTGGCCCGGGTATGATAATAGACTCTCTCAATCTGTTATAGCTATTCGCTCAGTTTTTCTGTGTCTTTGTTTAATGTTTGGAATTCAAGTGCCGTATCAAGAGTCTCAGGCTGTTTAAAGGCACAGTTTCCACTCTTGCGACACACTCTTTGTATTCAGAGCTTGCTAGTCTTTGCCTGAGTAGTCGGCGAGGAGCCTGTCTAATTCTCTGTTAAGAGAGCATAAGACTAAAATCCCTGCTTTTCTGTGCAAAGATAGTAGGATCTTTATACAAGATGGATTCTAGGTCAGTCTCATTCAGAGATGTTAAAAATACTGAGGAATGTAGTACCTCTGGATTTGACCCTGTAAATAGTCTTGAGTCAATGTTTTCTTTAAGTAGATCTCAGAGTATAAACCATGCAGATATAGAAGAAGTCGAAATAAATCCTCAAGATGCATGGAAATTACCAGCTATAAATCCCAATAAAGTCTACCAAGACTTAAATATGTTCCATCTCAGAGCAATAACCAGAGTTTTTGTGAAAGAGTCAATCAGTACCATACAAAAAAATAGTGATATCACCCAGACCATTTCACTATTTAATCCAAAGGAAATCCAGAAAGAAGCAAAGAGGCATAAAACAAAATTCCTACACTTTGGATGTATCATAATAGGAATAAATGCACTAGTTCACAGAGGAATAGATGCCTATGTGCTTTGCACAGTAAGGAATCTAACACATGATAAGTTCACCGATTCACTGATAGGAGGAATTGTAGCTCCTCTCTCCAATGGACCAGTCTATTTTGACTGTTATCCAAACTTTTTTGTATATTCCTTTGATGAGACTCTTGCAGACATACTAAAGTTACAAATCAGAACAACAAGATTTAGTATGAATGATAAAATGACTAATATAGCAGTCCAGGTAAGGGGATGTTTCAGACATACAAATACTATGTTTCCTGCTATCCTACACTCCCCTAGTAAAGAATCTCAGTCTAGTACTCTGGCAATCACAGACTCTTTGAATAAAAAAATGGAACACTGTACCATAAAATGGGAAGATTTGTCTTTCCCTACTAATTGGGTTATTGATACCCTTAAAGTGCCAATTCCAAGAGCTATTACCTCGGCACAAATCCAAGAAACTACTGACACTGCAGTAATCTCTTTTCCCCAAAAGACTATCACTAAACCTTCTTCCTCTATATCAAATCCTTCTCTTTGCCTACATCCTTCCCTCCAGTCTTTGGCAAATAAAGCAGGGAATATACCTTTTTCTGTGAAATGCTTTGATTGTGGAGAATTAGTATCTCTAGCTACTATTTCCTCCATAGAGAGAGGATTCCATCATGAGCACATAAATCATAATCCTAGGACACATCTCTCTCTCCTCCAAATTCCACTGCTAAAGAACAATGTTCCAATCCACAATTCCTAGACATTCCCTTTCCACATGACCGCCATGTATTGGTTATTCAAGATAGCCTAATTAGGGAAATAGAAGCAAGAAAAGAAGCCTTTGTCCCCACAGGAACAAGAAAACCATCCTTTACAGAAATCAAAAAATTCCTAAAGTTTTCCAAAGGATGTAAAAAAGGAAGCCAAAATCCTGAATGGATAAAAGAAATGTTAAATTGGGACCTGTTTACTCACCCAAGAGCAAGAGCATTTGCTAAAAGGACACCTGATTCAGAAAAAATTAACTAGCAGAAAGATGGAAGAATTGTATGGATAAGGAAGATATTTATATCTCTTTCCATGAATGGCATAGCAAGATCACTCCAACAAAAAAATGGATTCTAATGCCACTAAAGTCTAGTCCTATAAGCTGTCTAGTACAGTCTCTTTCTGTTTCTGATCTAGGAAGAGAAATCAACAGAATAAAGAAATCTATGGCCAAGGTGGAAGAAAAAGAAGAAAGTCTCCAAGTCCAGCATAAAAAATATCATGTGTTGATTGAGTTAAAAATCCAGGATTTACATTTCAAACTCAAAACATTGATTGATACTGGCTCAGACCTAAATATGCTAAATAAGCATGTCATTCCTGTTTCTCTATGGGGAAAAAAACAGGGCACAGTGACTGGCCTTGGAAATATTCCTAATGAAATTTCTTTTCAAATTCCTGAAGCAACCCTCTTCTTTTCTAATTATTGTTTTAAATTAAAAATTTTACTAGGAGACATTCCGGTTGCTTGCATACTTCGCACTCCTTTCCTTGCTTCTATTTCACCTCATGGATCTACTAATGTAGGCCCTGATAAACCAAGATATTTTTTCACATTTCCTGGAGAAAAGAAAGTTAAGCTTCCATTTGTTTCTACTCCTAGGATTATAGATGCAGTCTAGATGAATCTTTTCAAATCTGGAAAAATCAAGGAGCTCAAAGAATATCAGATAGAAATTAGAATCAAAGATCAATTAAAACGGCCAGACATTCAAGAAAAGATTCTGAAGCTAAAAGAAGAATTCATAAATTCTGTCTGCTCTGAAAATCCCACTGCCTTTTGGAAGCAAAAGAAGCATGAAGTATTTCTTCCTTATAGGGAAGACTATTTGGGAAAACCTTGCAAAAGAAGAGCTATCCCTATGAATGTTGAATATCAAAAGTTGTGTGCAGAAGAAATTGAGGGATTACTAAAGAAAGAACTGATTAGAAAATCAACTAGTCCTTGGAACTGTTATGGATTTTATGTTAACAAACATTCAGAACAGATCAGGGGAGTTCCAATATTAGAAGTAAACTATAAACCCCTCAATAAAGTGCTGGCAGATGACACTTATCCCATTCCAAACAAAAGAAGTCTAGTTACTAGAATTGCAGGTGCCAAAATATTTTCAAAATTTGATCTTAAGTCTTGATTTTGGCAAGTAGCAATTCATGAAAAAGATAAGTTTAAAACTTATTTTAATGTCCCAGTAGGCCACTATGAATGGAATGTCATGCCTTTTTGTTTAAAGAATGCACCAGCTAAATTTCAGAGAGTAATGGATGATACTCTCAAGCCATATTTTGATTGGCTTATTGTATATATTGATGATATTTTGGTTTTCTCTTCCTCTTTGGATCAACATTTCAAGCATTTGAAAAATATTTTGCAAGTCATCAAACAAGCAAGACTTGTATTGTCCAAGAAAAAGATTGAACTATTCCAGACTCAAATAAAATTTCTTGGTCATACCATAGACAATGGGAAAATTACTTTGCAAACTCATGCTATTGAATTTGCTGACAAGTTTCCAGATAAAATTCTAGATAAAACACAGTTGCAAAGATTTTTAGGAAACCTAAATTATATAAGCCATTTTTACAAAAGATGTGCTCAGGATAGAAAAATCCTTAATGATCGACTAAAGAAGGATCCTACACCTTGGACTGATGCACATACTCAGGCTATTAAAAACATAAAGGCCAAAGTCAAGACTTTGCCCATCCTACACATTTCTGATGACAGTTTACCCAAGATTGTGGAAACTGATGCTAGTAATATTGGGTGGGGAGCTGTATTGAAACAAGCCAGAGAAAAGGGGAAAGAAGAAATAATTCAGTTTGCTTCTGGTTTATGGCAGGCAGCTGAAAAAAATTATTTATCCCTAGATAAAGAAATAAAAGATGCTCTAAATGCCATATACAAATTTGAAATATATTTGATTTATAAAAAGTTTCCTTTAAGGACTGATGTTGCTGCTATGAATAAAGTCCTTAACAAAGAACTGAGAAATCCAGGAGATCATAAATTTGCTAGGTGGCAGGCCTTATTTAGCAATTTTGATTTTTCCATAGAACATATTAAAGGAAGCACAAACTGTTTGCCGGATTTCTTAAGCAGGGAACATCTCCAGCCAACTCAATATAGTTTGGTAATCTCTATTCAACTTAGAGATGGTGAAGAGTATATTGAAAATATTCTTGATTCTTTAAGATGGGAAAATTATACAAATACTTGGGTTCCTAGATGGACATTAAGAAGCACTAAAACAGTGGCTCAAACAACTCAGGTACCATATTTAGCATTAGTCCCATAAGTAAGAAGGATGGGAAATTCTAATATCCTCTTACCCATAATCAATCAGACTAATAGAAGAGAACTTCAAGCACAACATGCCCTAAATGAACTATTTCATGACATAAATCTAATTTGGGATATAAGGAATGATGCAGGGCATCATAAAAAATACTTCTGTTTAGATAGACCCAGATTATTATCACAATGGAACGAAGGGAATGCTGATATTATCTTTCCAGAGACTAGTCTGAATTATCATGATTATAGAAACCTCTGGTGGAAATTTACTCAAAATGAAGATATCTTATCCCTGGTAAAATTTGGTTGTGTAAATACTTCAACTGCAGGAAGGCCACCAATATGGATTGCTGATTGGTGGAAATATTTTGGGATAAATAAAGAAACAGTAGATCCTTACATCTTAAACTCTTTTACTCCACTTACTGTTGTCAGAGACCTGCATTATCAAGGACCAAATGATGGTGAAATTATCCAGATGTTCATTCTGAATCATTATCAATGGAGATTAAAAGAAAAAACTATTCTCCAAAGAATCAATAGAATCTTATACATAGTCCGACAGATTTACACAAAATCTTGGGATACGTTACAATATCCTGATAGATTCTCCAGCTTCATCAAAAATGACTAGGTGTCATAATTCAAGTCTAGATGGCCGACAGTGGTTTCATCTGTGTTCCGTGGGTTGTCGATATCAACTCCACTTTGTACATATTAATAATTTTGTCCTAGAACTAAGTGTTGTCATAATGAGAATCTTAGAAACTTAGAGAACTTCTCCGACTTTTGGTGTGGTTTGACCCACATTTCTAAGATGCTCTACTGTTTGTCATGTGATGTGTGTACTCTGGTTGGGGAATCTTGCATGATCACCCCGTTAGATTTACTATTGTATCTACTTTCGGTAATCTGGTCAAGGAATCCTACGTGACAACCCCGAGAGATTTATCATAGTACTCTACTTTCGATGTGATTTAAAATAAAGTTGTCTGTTCAGTCAGAGATTCCTGCGTGAATACATCTGCCGAATCAATAAAGAAAGATTTAGTGGTCAACATGTAGGACCATAAGTCTTTTCGGGCTTGATGCTTCATCATGACTCCACCCCTCAAATTTGTATAAGAAAGGGGTGAGAGTTCATTCGGGGCATCCAAAATTTCCCGAGTTGCATCTTGTATTAGTGAGTCAGTCTTCTAAGCTTTCCTTCTGTCCGAAGATTTGAGTCATTCTGTCTAGGTTTGTGAGCGAAAGAGCATCCTGCTCAGAGTCTGTATCTTCTGCATCTGGCACAAAATTATTGTAATACCCGCATGTTTTATGCTCTGATAATATAAAGACTTCTGCTTGTATTTCATCTCTGATGCTTGTCTATTGCTTCTAAGTTATGTGCACATTGTGACTTCATATATTGGCCTGTATTTCCATCCGTTGTTTGTTGGTACTGCTTAAGGCTTATAGTTGCTTACCCTGTTGTTAAGGTTGCTAGTATTTTGGTGTAAGGCGTCGGTGGATCAGTGGTAGTAAGTCCCGCCAGGCAAGGAAGGCCATTTAGGGCAGTTGTAGCTGTGAAAGTTCGCCAAAAACCAGATATAGGCTTCAAATAGAACTGTTGTGGATTCAGGCTCGATGGACTTCGAGTGGATTACCAAACTATGCTGAGTTGGCTGGAGATGTTCCCTTCTTAAGAAATCCGGGAAATAGTTTGTGCTTCCTTTAATATGTTCTATGGAAAAATCAAAATTGCTAAATAAGGCCTGCCACCTAGCAAATTTATGATCTCCTGGATTTCTCAGTTCTTTGTTAAGGACTTTATTCATAGTAGCAGCATCATTCCTTAAAAGAAACGTTTTATAAATCAAATATATTTCAAATTTGTATATGGCTTTTAGAGAAACTTTTATTTCTTTATCTAGGGCTGAATAATTTTTTTCAGCTGCCTGCCATAAACCAGAAGCAAACTGAATTATTTCTTCTTTCCCCTTTTCTCTGCCTTGTTTCAATACAGCTCCGCACCCAATATTACTAGCATTGGTTTCCACAATCTTGGGTAAACTGTCATCAGAGATGTGCAGGATGGGCAAAGTCTTGACTTTGGCCTTTATGTTTTTAACAGCCTCAGTATGTGCATCATTACAAGGTGTAGGATCCTTCTTTAGTCAATCATTAAGGATTTTTCTGTCCTGAGCACATCTTTTGTAAAAATGACTTGTATAATTCAGGCTGCCTAAAAATCTTTGAAACTGTGTTTTATCCAGAATTTTATCTGGAATCTTGTCAACAAATTCAACAGCATGAGTTTGCAAAGTAATTTGCCCATTGTCTATGGTATGACCAAGAAATTTTATTTGAGTCTGGAATAGTTCAATCTTTTTCTTGGACAATACAAGTCCTTCTTGTTTGATGACTTGCAAAAGCTTTTTCAAATTCTTGAAATGTTAATCCAGAGAGGAAGAGAAAACCAAAATATCATCAATATATACAATAAGCCAATCAAAATATGGCTTGAGAGTATCATCCATTACTCTCTGAAATTTAGCTAGTGCATTCTTTAAACCAAAAGGCATGACATTCCATTCATAGTGGCATGCTGGGACATTAAAAGAAATTTTAAACTTATCTTTTTCATGAATTGCTACTTGCCAAAATCCAGACATAAGATCAAATTTTGAAAATATTTTGGCACCTGCAATTCTAGTAACTAGACTGATTTTGTTTGGAATGGGATAAGTGTCATCTACCAACACTTTATTGAGGGGTTTATAGTTTACTACTAATCTTGGAACTCCCCTGATCTATTCTGAATGTTTGTTAACATAAAATCCATAACAGTTCCAAGGACTAGTGGATTTTCTAATCAGTTCTTTCTTTAGTAATCCCTCAATTTCTTCTGCACACAACTTTTGATATTCAGCATTCATAGGGATAGATCTGCTTTTGCAAGGTTTTGCCAAATAGTCTTCCCTATAAGGAAGAAATAATTCATGCTTCTTTTGCTTCCAAAAGGTAGTGGGATTTTCAGAGCAGACAGAATTTATGAATTCTTCTTTTAGCTTTAGAATCTTTTCTTGAATGTCTGGCCGTTTTAATTGATCTTTGATTCTGATTTCTATCTAATATTCTTTGAGCTCCTTGATTTTTCCAGATTTGAAAAGATTCATCTGGACTGCATCTGTAATCCTAGGAGTAGAAACAAATGGAAGCTTAACTTTCTTTTCTCCAGGCAATGTGAAAAAATATCTTGGTTTATCAGGGCCTACCATAGTAGATCCATGAGGACAAACAACAGCAAGGAAAGGAGTGCCAATTATGCAAGCAACCAGAATGTCTCCTAGTAAAATTTTTAATGTAAACCAGTACTCAGAAAATCAGAGGGTTGCTTCAGGGGGCCTCCTCTGTAAGAGAATGAAGATTGTTGATTGACTGCTTGCCTTATGCGCGACCTCCCTTCATCATCGAGTCTTCTCATTTCTGCTACTTCCGTCAGAACGAATACCGTCGGGTTAACCGCTTTACTCTGCTTTAGCTTCCTGAAGCCTACCACTCGAAGTCCATCGAGCCCGAATCCACAACAGTTCTATTTGAAGCATATATCTGGTTTTTGGTGAACTTTCATAGCTACAACTGCCCTAAACGACCTTCCTCGCCTAGCGGGACTTACTACCACTGATCCACCGACACCTTACACCAGAATACCAACAACCTTAACAATAGGGTAAGAAACTATAAGCCTTAAGCAGTACCAACGAACAACAGATGCAAATACAGGCCAATATATGAAGTCACAATATACAGGCCAATATACAGGCCAATATACAGGCCCAGATTTGTAAATCTATAGTCTAGAATGACTGTATCACATTGTTCAGCATATCCCAACCCATATTTAGGAGTACCAGGGGGTCTCATACCCTTATAGATATCTTTTATTCTGGGATCTAGGGATTCGATAGAAGGCATGTAATGGATCATAAAACAGAAAGACTATCTTGAAGTAGGTGCAGTAGTCTCTACACTATTATTTACATTTCAGACACATGCAGAAGAATTCATCTTTATATAAAGACCTTACTATCCTTGCACAAAAAAGCAGGGCTTTTAGTCTTATGTTCTCTTAACAGAGAATTAGACAGGCTCCTGGCCGACTGCTCAAGCAAAGACTAGCAAGCTCTGAATACAAAGAGCGTGTCGCAAGAGTGGAATCTGTGCCTTTAAATAGCCCAAGACTCTTGATACGGCACTTGAATTCCAAAAATTAAAAAAAGACACAGAAAAAAAACTGAGCGAATAACTATAACAGATCGAGAGAGTCTGTTATCATACCCGGGTCAAAAATAAGTGCATGGCTCTAATAACATTTGTAAAGCAGGGGCCTCCTGTGTAAGAGAATGAAGCTTGCTGATTGACTGCTTGCCTTATGCGCGACATCTCTTCATCATCGAGTCTTCTATTTTCTGCTACTTCCATCAGAACGAATATCGTCGGGTTAACCGCTTTACTCTGCTTTAGCTTCCTAAAGCCTACTACTCGAAGTCCATCGAGCCTGAATCGACAACAGTTCTATTTGAAGACTATATCTGGTTTTTGGTGAACTTTCACAGCTACAACTACCCTAAACAACCTTCCTTGCCTGGCGGGACTTACTACCACTGATCCACCGACACCTTACACCAAAATACCAGCAACCTTAACAACGGGGTAAGCAACTATAAGCCTTAAGCAGTACCAACGAACAACGGATGGAAATACAGGCCAATATATGAAGTCACAATGCACACATAATTTAGAAGCAATAGACAAGCATCAAAGATGAAATACAAGTGGAAGTCTTTATATTATCAGAGCATAAAACATGCGGGTATTACAATAATTTTGTGCCAGATGCACAAGATACATACTCTGAGCAGAATGTTGTTTTTCTCACAAACCTAGACAGAATGACTAAAAGCTTCAGACAGAAGGGAAGCTTAGAAGACTGACTCACTAATACAAGATGCAACTCGGGAAATTCCGGATGCCCCGAATGAACTCTCACCCCTTTCTTATACAAATTTGAGGCGGTGGAGTCATGATGAAACATCAAGCCCGAAAAGACTTATGGTCCTACATGTTGACCACTAAATCTTTCTTTATTGATTCGGCAAATGTATTCACACAGGAATCTCTTACCGAACGGACAACTTTATTTTAAATCATACCAAAAGTAGAGTACTATGAGAAATCTGTCGGGGTTGTCACGTAGGATTCCCTGACCAGATTACCGAAAGTAGATACAATAGTAAATCTGACGGGGTGATCGTGCAAGATTCCCCAACCAGAGTACACACATCACATGACAAACAGTAGAGCATCTTAGAAATGTGGGTCAAACCGCACCGAAAGTCGAAGAATTGCTCCAAGTTTCTAAGATTCCCACTTATGACAATACTTCTAGGACATAATTATTCATATGTACAAAGTGGAGTTGATATCGACAACCCACTGAACATGGATGACACCATTGTCGGCCATCTAGACATGAATTATTACAAAGTGGAATTTATGGGTAAACCCATGGAAAACCATCATTCAAGAGGATGGTCACTGAAATGACAGAAATTGTAAGGATCCCAATGCTGAGTATATAATTCACGGACTAATTCAGGATCATGATTATAATTATCCCCTTGATTAAGCAAGAAATTTGTTCGTGTAATCCATGGATGTTTTTCTCTGATAAACATCATTTTGTATTCTTCTTCAGATAATAAATTAGAAATAGTATCCAGTGTTCTGTTATGAAAAATAAACATCCTTCCAACTTCAGTGACATCTGGATTTATATCAACTGGGTTTAAACAGAATTTGTACCACCATTCTAGCAACCAGTCTGGTTCAGGCCAATCCCTGAAGGAGTGAGGAAATCCTATCATGCAGTAATAATACTTATACCGGTCTGTCCACAGACAAACATTAAACCACATAGTTTTATACTGTTGATAATCTATATTAAAGAGAAACTCATTTGGATTAGAATTTGGCCATTCTTGGACAGTTCTCATCCTGTTGATTTGAAAGAAATCATATGCAGGAGTATTAACCCAACTTCTTGAAGGATGATCATAATATTGTCTATATACGGCCCTTAGTCTGCTTAGATCTCCTATTTCAATTAATTTTTCTCTGGATGAAATGGTTATGGGCTGATGCATTCTCCCAAGGACATGTTGGGGTGGAAGAACATTTATATGTGTATTTCTTGAGAACCCAGGTAGCCCTAATTCTACCTTTTCTGAATGCCTAAGTTGCCATGAAGGTATCCAATGCTCTTTAAATGTTTCTCATGGAGTATTATCATCCAGATAATGTGTAACAAGAGCATTTCTTTGTTCATCAAAAACTTCAACAATTACCAAACTTTTCTGGCAATAAGCAAGATGGATATGAGTTTCAGAGATAAATGGAAATTCTACCTTTTTAGGAAGATTTTCGTTAATACTTGGCAGTGTAATAAAGTAGCCACCCTTTTGATCTAAACAAACACAAGATCCATGTGGCTCTACTGCTCATAAAAATGGAGTGCCAAGTATGCAATCAACTGGTATATCTAAAATTTGAAATTTCATTCCCAATGCATAATCTGCAATCAACAAGGTGGCTCTGGGAATTTCAAACTGAAATGAAGTATCCTTATTTCCTAATCCAATGGCCGAAACAAATCTAGGAAACCAATACTTTGCAGGAATGAGATCTTTGTGAAGTATATTTAGGTCAGATCTAGTATCTATTAGTGCAGTAAGTTTGAATATTTCTTGATTTATAACTAACTGGATTCTAATATAATACTTTTGATATTTAACAGGTAGAATTTTCATACCTGTTATTCCCTTCATTTCTGAAGTGGTTTGCTCCAAAAGGACTATTTCAAATGGAGCATCTTCTAAAGGAGGAGGGGTTGATTCTAATCTTTCTTTAACCTCTTTAATCTCTTTTCTGGCCCATGAATCAATCTTGAAGCTTAATTCAGAGTCTCCTTCTATCCTGCTGATTTTATCTTTGAGCTCAGAGACTTCTTTTCTGAGAAGACAAACTTCTTTTGCAAGGTCTGTAACATAGACATTATGCAACTTTGGTTCTCTGTTAAACTTGATATATGTTTTTGTGTTTTTATCAAAAGAAGCATCTAAAAACAAAGGTTGTCTCTTTGAGATATCAGAGCCTTTTCCCTTTTGCTCTAATTTAACCGTTTTGATAAATGTTTCAAGAAGAGAATTTTTCATATCCCCTTCTGGGAGACCTTTTATCTGGGCCAACATCTATGCTTCTTGGTCTCCAGTATTTGAAAACATACAGACCTTTAATTTTTCTTGAGGTCTGATTTCAATTTCAGAGTTAGAACTGTAACCAGAAGAACTACTTTCACATGAGCAGAAGTTAGGATTACTGCAATTGCAGTTCTGATTTATAAACATTTCATTAGGAGAAGAATATTCAAATTCTGATGTACTACTAGAATAGCAACACCCTTCTTGAAG
>WSFP011457611.1:0-19180 GCA_009831015.1 Picea engelmannii | reverse complement strand
TCAGACTATGAATTGTTGTCTTTTTGGTCATTCCTGGGCTTGCCCTTTCTTTTGTCCCACATGAGCACACGACTTCCTTCATTGAATTCAATGCAAGGTGTATTTTCATCGTACAGGGGCTCTGTGTGGATTGTCTCTTTGACAATTTTTTCATGTTTCTCATCTTCAAAATTTGGATAGACCTTAGTTCCTTCCTATGGGTTTTTGCAAGTTTCTCTTTGTATTGATCTGTCCATGGAAGAAGCGTGTCTATGGAGTCCTCCTGCATAAAAGGTAGCTGAGATGGATCATACTCAATGGTTTGTGGGAGTACATCATAATCACATTCGCTGGCATAATCAAGACCATCAGGATCCATCATGTGTCTATCAACTTTCTCTCGATTGTATAGTATCTGAAAATTGCCATCTCCCATGGGAATGTGTGCATGGGTGAGATACATGCTAAGGAAACCCCCAAGAGCAGTAGACCAACTCCTAGATAAGAACATCCCCCAAGCATTTGGAACATCGATCACTACTATGTCCATGAGAATGCTGATATGTGGAAAATCAATCAAGAAAACCTCAATGTCCTCACATACCCTGAGAACTTTGACTCTTTTGGAATCAATTCCACACACATTGCCATAAGGTCGGGTTGTCTTCAAACCAAGTTGTATCATTATCTTCAATGATATGATATTTGCCGAAGCCCCTGAATCAAACATGTAGTGAATCAAACATGTAGTTGTTCAAGCGGAGGTATTTCATGCCTAATGAAAGATAGAAAGGATGGTTCTTGTCCCTTGGCCGATCGAGATACATAGTGTTCTACATGATGGGAGGATCCTCCTCGACTAACACCTGTAAGATTTTCAAAATTTCCCTTTTCATAGAAGAGATCTTACACATCTCTATCACTGAGACCGTCATATTCAGTTTTCCAAACATGTTTGCAACATCTATATTCAACTGAATGTCATATGTAGGAGTTGTCTTAAGAAGAAACTCACATACCGATGGTGGAGGTAGTGGAGCTACCTTTTTGCTGATGGAAGAGGAGTATTAGGCTATGACGGAGAGGCTGAAGCATTGTTTCTTTTGTAGGTTAGAATTTCCCCCCTCCTCAATTCCTTCTTCTTATCATCTGTCAATTTACTTAAGGCACGAAGTCTCCCCTCTCTTTCTCCTATTCTTCTGGCTTCATTGATCTGTTCTTGGGTAACTTGTTCATTGTTGAAATTGCAGATCATGAAGTTTATATCTTCAGGATAATCTTCGTCTCGTATGGGGCACTCATCTTCCTTGCGGGGTTCTTGGCATGGGAGACACCAAGCTTCTATATCAATTGTCCCAACAAGTTTCAAAGTATCTGGGGCCTTTGCCTCTTGTTGAGGTATTGGTTTCCAACCGATGGCATCTCTCCGCTGTCTGGCAAATTGAGGTCTGGGAGCAGATTGATTTTTGTCCACTGTAGTCATACAGTTCATAAGTTGATTCTGCACCTGAACAAACTGAGTATTCATTTGGTCTATCTTCTAAGTCAGGAGAGCAATTGGATCAGGATCACTGTTCTTGGAAACCTTCATCCTTGCTTCTGTCTTGGTACGAGGGTACTGAAAATGTTCTATTTTTGAACCAAGGAGATTCTCTTCAATATCAATACTGAACTCTTTAGCCTCTGCCAATGATGTGTTTTTTATTTTATTTTATTTTATTTTCTATCTTTGAGAATGTATTAGAACTTCCTTTCAAAAGCATTCATGTAAAGGAGACGTACCAATAATGCCGTAGGATGGTAATCTGTTGGAATCTGATTGTATAGCCTGTGAAATCTGGAAATAAATTCCTTTACTGTTTCATTCTCCTTTTTCTTTATTTGATTGAACTGAGTCCCAAGTGTTCCACCATTTTCCTTTCTTGACTATTTGCTCTTGAATAAGTTGGAAAAGGCATCATAAGACATGATATGATTATCAGGGAGTCCTTTGAACCAATCGAGGGCTTCTTCAGTCAATGATGAAGCAAATAACCTCATGGCCGTATCTTCATGATCAATACCTGCATTGTCCATGTCCCAACCCATGACATAAATGTGGTCTTCAATAGTTATAACATTGTTTCCTGGGAACATTGGCAACCACTTGTTGACTCCTGTTGGCATTTTGTTAGGGTAACCTTGGATATTGGCCATGTTAAGGGGTTTGTAGAGGTCCCTTGCCCAAGGGCGAGTCATTGGAGCAAGAGGAAGGGATTTATGGAAAAGGGTTTTAACAACGAGAGAATTGAGAGGAGGCCTTCTTTGGTCAACCTTAGAAGGCTTGAACCTCCCAAGGGGAAAAGGTTTGGGGAAAGAAGGATTTTGGGAAGGTGGAGTCGCTAGATGAGTTTCAAGATGAGCTCATTAAGGAAAATGGAAAGGGAACTTCCCTTAGGTGGAGTTGCCAGACAAGCTAAGGGAAAGGCTTTGGGATAACTTACCAAAGTGTCGTTAGGGTACAAAGAAGATTCAAAATCTTTCTCGACAACGACGCCAAAATGTTATAGCGCAAGTTGTAGGTTGAACAAAGCTCGACCAACCACAAAGCAAGTGCTACAAGTTGGGAATCCTACACCCAATGTCACCTCAATGTAGGTCCCGCACTTCAAGGGTGACTAGGTCACTCTAGGGAGGCGATCCTGGTGACCCTAGGGGGATTGAGATGGAGATGGAGAGAGATGGAATTGAAGCCCCTAGAGATCAAGTCTAAGTGGAGTGAAATGTGGGAAGAGATGTCTTGTAAGTCAAGTGATTGTTGCCCCAAAGGTATAGTACTTCTTCGGGTGATTGTACCTGCTCGAAACACAAGAAAATCCAACTTGCAATGATGTATGTTAGTATGGATCAGTTAGTTAAACTTGTTGTCCCTAATTTGCAACAATAGATGACAGTTTATATCAACAAGTAAGACATTCAAATTAGCATGTAAAGCATAAGATCAATCAACAATATTATCAATGAGTATGGCAATCAGTTATCACTGAAAAATGACACTTTGAGGCTAAACAAAGCACACTATTGTAACATGTATTTTTTGCTGAAAATTGCAGCCTTATGGATGTAACATTCATTTAATTTTATCAGAAAACTACACCATCAAAAGATGCCAACAAGTAGGCCAAAAGATGCACCTGATTTGGTAGAGTTAGTGTGTAAAATTTAGGAGCTAGTTTAGGGTTAGTTTAGGAAATAAGGTTAGTAGGTTATCTAGGTTAGATCAACCCTAATGGATGTAGGTTAGGGTTTGTAACAACAAGTAGTGGGAGAGAGGGGACACCCTAATAGGGGAGGACTCCTCTCAATGAGGCAAACCAACTCCAAGCAAGAGATCTTTCAAAAGATAAAAATTCACATTTCCCAACGCAATGATTTTATATCTCCAATGCAAAAAATATATGACTAGTGGCTTTACTATTGGGTTAATGGAGTCAAATAAAACAAAGAGCTAGAGAAACTACCTCCTGGGGGGTGTAATCCCTTTTACTTCCCAAGACAAGTTTCTATAGCTAGGGTTTTGAGATAAGAGGGTGTATGCCCTTATACTTCTCTTAGCAAACCCTTGTTTAACCAATAACATGAAGCATAAAATGATGAAGACTATGGTGGGGGTGTATGCCCTTATACTTCCCACCTAGCTCCTAGAAGAACAATCCTTGACTTGAAAAGAATGATAGCATAAGAGTAAAAGACCATACCAAAATCAAGAAAGATGCTAAGATAATCCACCATAAAAGATAGAAAGCATTCATCCAAGGCTAGCGCCTCACTCTTCCATCAACCATTCATTAAGATAGCCATAAACAAGTGCACAAGAGACAAATAGAGCCAAGTGTAGCGGAAATTTCAGACCAATACTTCTCACAATGAGGGAGAGCTATGTTAAAATGAGATCTTATGATCTCTTATTTATACAAAATGTCACCAAGGTGACTTGTCCATAAATTAAGGGGTAAACCACAATACTAGGGGTCAACAACCCTAATCTTGTCCCCTTTATCAAAGTAATATTAAAAAAATCATCTAAAGTTTCACTTTTGCACAAATAAACCCTAATTTTACATGGACATCTCCCCTTAAGGGGATGTTTTGCCACTTTAAAGAAGTCATTGGTGTTGGAGAAGCATGGGTAGGCCTCCAAAGGACACATGTCAAGCATCTAGACAATCTCATCATGGTGAAGACCCTCTTCTCCTCAAAACGTCCATGTGTCAATGAGTGACACTGTTGGGTATGTGTTATATCCTTTGCACGTGTGTGTGTGTGGGTGCGTCAGATATGACAACTGCGTCTGATGATCCCTCGTACTAGTGCTTTGTTTGTGCCGTGTGCATCGGGCGATTTCCTAGGGGGGGGGCAGGTATGCCCCCCCTAGTTACGCGCAACACCCCAATTTTTTTTTTTGGACAGTTTTTGCTATTTTTAGCGGATTTTGCTATTTTTAGCGGTTTTGTAAATTAATCTTGGATTAAGGGATTAGAGTTATGGTATCTACGGAATACCTAAATACATTGTATATATATTGTATGGTGAATGGTGAAATTCGATATAATGAATATAAGAAAGGTTTTCCCGGTTGAGGGTTTCTGGTATAAAATCTTTGTGTACTTTGTGTATGAGCCATTGATTAATTTTTGTCTTGCTTAAGAATCTATATGCATTGCTTTACTTCACAGGTTTAAAACTTACATGTGGTATCAGAGCTCGTTTTTGGCTTCAGAGGGACGCCTTTGTTGTTGAGGGTTTGGCTCGGTCTTGATAGATCAAGTTTATCTTGGGTCTATGATAAACCTGGGCTTAGTGGGAGATTTTGCAGTGGAGATTCGAGTGCAGAAAGAGGAATGACAAGCTCCTCTAGAATCGAGATAGAGAAGTTCAATGGTAAAAACTTTGAGCTATGGAAGCTGAAGATGGAGGACCTTCTTGTAGACAAAGAACAATGGATCGTTGTGGATCTTGATACATAGCCTACTAGTACACCGTCTACTAGCACACAGACTACTGGTACACAACCTACCAGTACACAAACTACTAGTACACCAACTACTGGTATGTCAAAGGAAGATTGGGAGAAGTTGGACAGAAGAGCAAAGAGTACTATTCGACTCTGCCTGGCAGATTCGGTTTTGTTGAATGTCTCAGGAGAATCTACAACCAAGGAACTATGGGATAAGTTGGGGAATTTGTATCAATCAAAGTCCCTGGTAAACAAGTTGTTTCTTTGAAAGAAGCTATATCATCTTAGGATGGAAGATGGAGATTCTGTGACAAAACATCTAAATGTGTTTACTACTGTAGTAAGTCAACTTGTCTCTGTTAATATTACGATTGCATAAGAAGATAAGTGTATTACTTTGTTATGTTCTTTGCCAGACTCTTGGGATAATCAGGTTGTAGCAATTGGTAGTACCACTCAATCTACATTGAAGTATGAGGATGTAATTTCATCCTTGTTATCTCAAGAGATGAGGCGGAAAAACATGGATAGTCAAAGCACATATGCTTTATTTGTAAGAGGGCGTACCCAAGACAGGAACCCTGGTAATCCTTCGGGGTGGAGATCTAAATCTACAGGTAGATCTAAGTCTCCAGGAAAATCTTTGAGGAAATTCTGGAAGTGTGGTAAAACAAGGCATTATAAGAAAGATTGCAAGTCTAAGAAGGTTGAAAAACCAAAGGGATCTGATAGTACCTCTTCCACAGAGGCGAAAACCTCCACTGAAGAAGGAGGTGATGTTTACCTAGCATCTACAAGTACACATGCAGACCGTGATGTATGGTTGATCGACTCAGGTGCGTCATACCATATGACTCCTCATAGGGAGTGGTTCTCTGAATATGAAAAATATGATGGTGGTGATGTATTCCTAGGAGATGCTCGACACCCAAAATCTTGGGACGTGGAAGGATTAAGTTGCTGCTAAAAGATGGGAGGATTAGAACTCTCCCTGGGGTTCTGCACATTCCAAAACTAGCCAGGAGCCTAATATTTGTAAGCAAGATGGATGATGCATGAGTGAATACTATATTTGGAAAGAACACTTGCAAGATGGTACGAGGAACAATGGTGTTGATGAGGGGAGTTCGGTTTGGAACTCTGTACAAGTTGCTGGGAAGCACTTATACTAATGGGTGTAACAATTCTGTTGTCCCTGAATAGAGAAATAAAGAAGACAAAACCAATATTGTCCCTGGAAAGAAGACCATGTTGTGGCATCAAACACTGGGACACATCGAAGAAAAGGGCCTTCGAACACTACACGGTAAAGGTATGGTTGAAGGTATGTCTAATTGCACTCTGGATTTTGATTTCTGTGAACATTGCATATATGGTAAACACAATCGAATAAGATTCTCATTTAGTGCTACAAGAGCAAAGGGGATCTTAGAGTTGATACACAGTGATGTGTTTGGACCTGTTCGTGTTCCATCACTAGGTAAATCCGTGTATTATGTTTCATTCATAGATGATTTTTCAAGGAACACATGGATTTATTTTCTTAGAAAGAAGTCTGAGGTATTTGATAAATTTAAAGAGTTTAAGGCTCTGGTAGAAAATCAGACAGAGAAAAAAATAAAGGTATTGAGAACAGATAATGGTGGAGAATTCTGCAGAAATGAATTCGAAGAATTCTGTAAGAAGTGTGGTATAGCAAGGCAGAAGACTACTCCATACACTCCTCAGCAGAATGGAGTTGCAGAAAGGATGAACAAGACACTGATGGAAAAAGCAAGGAGCATGCTCAGCGGTGCCGGGTTAGGAAAAGAATTCTGGGCAGAGGCAGTGGGTACAACATGTTACCTGGTCAATCGATCACCTTCATCAGCGTTGGATGATAAAACTCCACACGAGGTATGGTCTGGAAATAAACCCTCTCTTCAACATCTTAGAGTGTTTGGTTGTGATGCTTATGTACATGTTCTAAAGGAAAATAGAAGCAAGCTAGATAAAAAGGCTGAAAAGTGTATCTATATTGGTTATAAAGATGGTGTGAAAGGTTATAAGCTTTGGAACCCAGAAACTAAGAAAACTGTTTACAGTCGAGATGTTGTTTTCAGAGAGGTAAAAGATGTGTCCAAACATGAATTCCTACCAACGCAAGACGAACCTGAGAAAATAAATCTTGAGTTGGATGATGCAAAATCTGAATCATCTGAAGAAGAGGAAGAAAAAGAAGAAGAAGAAGAAGAAGAACCTCATACCCCAGTATTGAGGAGATCAGTGAGAGATAGAAGGCAACCAGAAAGGTATAGTCCACCTGATTTTTGTTCCAATTTTTCTTTATCTATTACTGATGATGATCCCAAAACTGTCAGGGAAGTAGTGAATTCAGAGGATAGTAAACTTTGGAAGAAGGCCATGGTTGACGAAATGGATGCCTTGGATAAGAATGAGGCATGGGATATAGTTGAGTTGCTAGCTGGAAGAAAATCTGTTGGTAGCAAATGGTTGTTTAAGAAGAAGTTTAATGCACAAGGTAAAGTGGAGAAATACAAAGCTCGGTTAGTAGCAAAAGGTTATTCCCAGGTGGAGGGAATTGACTTTGGTGAGATTTTTTCTCCTGTTGCTAAGTTAACTTCTATTAGATTTCTTTTATCTATTGCTGCTGCTTTTGATCTTGAAGTGGAACAGATGGATGTGAAGACAACATTCCTACATGGGGATCTGGAAGAAGAAATCTACATGAAGCAGCCAGAAGGCTTTGTAGTGAAGAGAAATAAAGAGCTGGTTTGTAAGCTAAAGAAGTCACTATATGGTCTGAAGCAATCACCTAGGATGTGGTACCAAAAGTTTGACACATACATCCTTGGATTGAGATTTGTAAGAAGCAGGGATGATCACTGTGTATATTCCAAGCAGGTTGATAATCACTTCATTTATGTAGTGTTGTATGTTGATGACATGTTGTTGGTAGGAAATAACATGGATGTTATCAAGGAGGTGAAATTGCAGCTATCCTTCAAATTTGACATGAAGGATCTTTGTGCTGCTAACTTCATTCTGGGAATGGAGATTAAAAGAGATCATGCAAACAGGAAACCCTGGTTGAATTAGAGAAAATATGTTGAGACAATATTGCAGAGGTTTAATATGCATGGAAGTAAACCGATCAAGGTTCCTATTCCTATAGGTGTAAAGTTATCTGGAGATCAGTGTCCCAAGACACAGGGAGAGGAAGAGGACATGTCCCATGTTCCGTATGCCAGTGCAGTTGGCAGTTTGATGTATGCAATGGTATGTACTAGACCGGACATTGCACATGCAGTGGGAGTTTTGAGCAGGTATATGTCAAAACCAGGGAAGGAGCATTGGACAGTAGTAAAGAGGGTCTTCAGGTATCTTCGTGGCACTACCAGTTATGGATTGTGCTACCAAGGAAGACCAGGATTGGACAGAGTGTTGGACACACATGGCTTTGTTGATGCAGACTGGGCTGAAGATCTGGATCGCAGAAGATCTACAAGTGGGTGTGTGTTTAACCTATTTGGAGTAGCAATCAGTTGGATGAGAAAAAGACAAGCTGTAGTGGCACTCTCAACTATAGAAGCTGAATACATGGCAACCACTCATGCAAGCAAGGAAGCAATATGGTTACAAAGATTGTGTTCAGGTATTGGGTTGGAACAACAAGCAGTGAGATTAGATTGTGACAGTTAGAGTGCAATCTTCCTGGCAAAGAACCCAGCTTACCATTCGAAGACAAAGCATATTGATGTACAATATCACTTTGTGAGAGACATGGTTGAGGAAAAAAAGGTGTTGCTGGAAAAGGTTGACACTTTGAAGAATGTTGTAGATTCATTGACAAACTTCGTGAGCACAGAAAAACTCTCTTGGTGTAGAGTAACAATGGGCATTGTTTCCCTGGATTGTTGACTATATAATCCCCTGGACCCCTGGATGCAAAGAAAACAACAAGTGGGAGAATGTTGGGTATGTGTTATATTTTTTGCATGTGTGTGTGTGTGGGCACGTCAGATATGACAACTACGTCTGACGATCCCTTGTACTAGTGCTCTGTTTGTGCCGTGTGTGTCGGGCGCTTTCCTAGGGGGGGCAGGTATGCCCCCCCCTTGGTTACGCGCAACGTTCGGTAACAGGCGGTAGCCCGGGGCCGATGGGGTTCGTGGCAACACCCCGGAATTTATTTTTGGGCCATTTTTGCTATTTTTAGCGGTTTTGTAAATTAACCCCGGATTAAGGGATTAGGGTTTTGGTATCTACAGAATGCCTAAAAACATTGTATATATATTGTATGGTGAATGGTGAAATTCGATATAATGAATATAAGAAAGGTTTTCCCGGTTGAGGGTTTCCGGTATAAAATCTTTGTGTACTTTGTGTATGAGCCATTGATTAATTTCTGTCTTGCTTAAGAATCTATATGCATTGCTTTACTTCGCAGGTTTAAAACTTACAGGCACCTCACCACCAAGCCCTAACCCCCCTAGCTGATGTCATGCCTCTAGGAGTGACATTTTGCCTCTCCTAGGAAAAACGTTTGGCGTGTGGGGGTCATGCTATGTCGTCCAAGTCAATCTCAAGGCCATCCAAGTCTGATCTTTCTCATCCGGCATGCATGCCCTTGACATCCAACCTATGGGCTTGTAGCCCCATGGAAGCCCACGCTAGGCTTGTTCTCCCAAAACTGTCCACCAACTAGGTCCTGCAAAGATAGATGAGCATGCCCTCCAAGGATATCAAGTCATAACATCATGATAAATGAATCCAATCAATAAATGATCCATCTAAGCATGTGCATCAAATATCACTATATCAAACAATTAATTGCTCAAAGCCACTATGTGACTTATCAAGCTTGAATATGGGAGGGTTTGAGAGGTGTCCTATTGGGTAGATCTTGCCCTTAGTCAAGGAGAGTTTCCAAGAGATCCCTCTCTAATTCATGTAAAGTTGATGAAGTGGTTGGGGTAAAGACTCAATGGGCATAGGGATCATGACATACAAGGGGTCGTAGTGTCTCATTCATGGGTGCCTTTGTAGAGGATGTGTGGTACCTTCGTCTACAATGCGTTTTTTCCAAGCCCATCAATTTCCTTTTATCTTTCTTTCTTTGTATTTTCTTTCAATATAACATAAGGAGAGATTGAAGGTCACTGCCCTGGCGTGGTGACCAGATGATGGCAATGTCACCCACAAACACCTAGTGGAAATGAGAAGGCTGGCTCGTGATGAGACCCCCTTTCTCCCAGCCATGTAACTGAGAGCCATTACCCTGGTTTGATGACCAGATGATGGCTATGCCATATCACTAGATATTCATGGACGTGATAGGTCGGCTCGTGATGAGACCTCCCATCCTTCAACTAACCTTTTAATCATTCTTTATTATATTGTGGGTCCCCTTTACTCAAAGATAAGTGTTTCATTGTTTTCTTAAGTGATCCCTGGGTGAAGCATCTGGAAGGTTTATACAAGGATTTTAACTTTTACCCAACATGAACCCCTCTGGGCCTTCAACTCCTTCTTCCCATAGAATGAGGGACAACCCCTTCTTGGGTCAATACACCCTAAAATCCCAAGAGATAAGGAAATTGAGGGGAATAATGATGGGAAGTGGTAAGTATGGTCGGAAAGGGTACGATGACTCTTTAAGTAAGTTCCTAGTAGCAAACCTATCCCCAAGGAAGACCGCTTACTAGGGCAGAGTGCCAACCACCAAGGTGAAGCATGGAAACATGCATAATGTCCAAGCATATATCATGAAATTTAGAGAAATCTAAGATACAACATACTCAAATGGATTAAATATTGAAATGATGCTCACCATAATACTGACTTGTACCTCACGAAGCAAGGCCCACTGCCTTCTGGAAGCCAGCGGATGTGGTGGATGCTAGCTGGAAATTTGTGACCGTCTGTGGTGGTGAGAGGGTTTTCGATTTGTGCAAAATGGTACTGCTGGTCATGTAGTCTCTTTGCGCTCCATATCTGCAACCTGAGGGCATCGAGACATAATCTCCTTAGTTATCCACAAAATGGGGATAACATGTCCATTATACCTCGCTTCAACGACTTATAATGTTCTAAGTTTTTTAACTCACTTCGTCCAAAGTTGGAGTATGTACTAATGGTTAGGACTTAGTGTGCTATGTCTGAGCCTAGTGTCAAATGTATATTGCCATGCTAATCATTAGTCTAGACTCTGATGGATAAGCATTTGGTCATTCTAGTTTTTTTTAATTGTTTTAATAAAACACAAAATTTGCCGTAAAATGAGATTTTACCTTGTAAATTCATGTAAATATTAAAAAAATGGTATTAGGAGGTGTTTAACACCTTGACGGTATCGTTTTCTAACCCAGAATGCCCCTTTTACCCTTGTACTCTTTTTTCGAGTGAAATAATTGACTTTTACTCATAAAAAAATCAATTATTTCCTAAAAAAGTGAATAAATTGGCTCCCTATTTTTAAGGAAACATGTCTGGGACATGTTTTTGATTTGTCTTTAGTTCACTTAGCCTCACTTGTTGTTAGTGGAAGTTGATGACAAGTAAGAGGGAGTTAAGTGATGAGTTGAGTGAAGAGGGTGAACATCCCAATGAGAGGTGTACCCTCTCTCTTGGGAGGTGGTACACTCTCCTTGAGGGCACCAATCCCAAGGAGAGGTGCACCTACTCCAAGAGAGGTGGCGCCCTCCACCTCTCTCCATATTTGACTTGTGGCAGCCTACCTCGAGTTTGTTTGAGTGGTGGCGTCTTCACATCATGACTTGTGGCTCATCCCACTTGGGAAAGTGCGCCCCCTCCTTGGGAAATGTGCCCCATTTTCTATTTAAGCCAAGCAACCCCTCTCCTTTTTGGTTAATGAGAGTTTGGGTTGAGCTTGCTATTGTACTGCTATTGTAAAAAAATTGTTGGAATAAAGAAAAGGCTTTGGAGGTTAAGAAGGTGTTGTGCATCATTTATGTGGATGTTGGATGTCTTGTGCTTATTATATAAGGTAATCTTAACCTAGTTTTTTGCATGTAATTTTGTTGATTTGGCCTTTGAAGGGGTGTTGTTACCCAGTAGGATAGGATCTATTAAGTTGGTTTAATTTTTATATCTGATTGTTTTCCTATACTAGAGATATTTGATTTGCATGTATATTTCAATTAATTAACATGCTATCCAAGTCTCTTTTGTATGAAGCACCATATTTAACGCTTTTTGTGCAAGTTTATTTAGTTTTATAGGTCTTCATGCTTGGAGAGGTGGCTAGACTAGCCTAGCGCATCCTTCCACGAACTCCAAGCTTCTTGAGAATGTAGTCCCTAAACGTTTCACTGGAAGATCCTATAGCCCAAAGGATGCTGAATCTTCAAGCTTCTCTCTCTTTTTCATAAAATTAAAGTTTTTTTGGTTATTTTCCTTGCATGCAAATAGATATAATTTCTAAATATAATTTTCAAATAGATCTTTACTTTTTCATGCATGTATGCATAGATATAGATTGCACTTTCAATTTTGCTATCATTCTAGATAGATCTAGCATAGAAATTTATTTTTTAAGCAAGTTGTATAGCTAAATATTAAGAGCTAAAAGGTAGATTCATTATTAGAGATTTAATTTATATATTTGGCAAATCTCAGTGTCCATTTGTTTGTTGTTCCAAAAAGCAAACAAAATCCACTAAAAAAGTTGGCTTTTTGCTTGATTTCTTGGTCATTTTTTGCTAACTTCTGTTTAACTTTCACTTGGTAATTTTTGTCTTAAGACTAACAAATTTTGCAGGCGGTCCCAAAATAATTTTGGGAAACTTTCCATAAATTTATCTTGTTGCTTTTGCAGATTTTACGAACAACTAGGAGAAAGTGTTGCCCAATTTCGCACATCCAAGGCATCCAAGACCTCCCAGAGCGCCTCTCCTTCATCCTTTTCATTTCTTCTAATTAATTTGTAAGTTTGACTGGTCCTTGGATTATAAACAGACCAACAAACCTTCCCTTCTAAGATTGTAGCTTGAAAGAGTTAGTGGGATAACCCACTAGCCCCCTCATCCCCCCTACCCCGGGGGGATTGTCTCATTTTATCATTCATTTTGCATGTGTCCAATTTTACTAACTTAAAAAAGATAAAATAAATCTAAAACAAACCAAGATAAACACAACAAAATATTTACTTTCTGCTTTAGATTAATTATCTTCATTTTCATTTTTCAAGTTCATTTCAAGTTATTTCAATTTTGCAAAGTAACAAACCTTCCCCTTCAAGGCCCTAGTATGCTCTTAGCCTCGCAAGCATTTGCTCAATCTTGGCATGATTAAGAAAGATACTTTATTTGTGCAGAGTAGTCTAATTAGGGAAAACCTTTTTCCATTATTGCTCAATATGGGATCCATACCAACAAATTGCTTCTGAGTTCAGGGGGATACTTTGAGATTCGTTCTCTCCTCGTTAGAAGTCCTTACAATTTCACTTGTACCCATTTGAGGGATAATAGTTAAAAGACAACACATGATAGATTAGATCTTTCATTTCTCGCTTACAATCTCCTGCAATTGTGAGTGGATCAACACTATCGATCCATCTCACTCAATTTACTTAAATCTAAGTGAAACCCCTTAACTATTAAAACTTACCAAGAGCAACTCACAACATTTATCTTGCAACAATACACACTTTCCTTTTGGCATTCGTCTCTAAATGATATTTTCATTTTCTTATTATCATTTTCTTTGCAGTATTTCATTTGCTTAATATCATTCGCGTAAGCAATCTTTGGATGTGTAACTATATGATGCTAAGAATAATGTTTCTTTCTTTTGTTTCATTTAACTCCTAGATTAATTGTAATTAATGTAATCAACCTTATATTATTTTATTAGGGACTACCCCGCTTGGCTACGCTAGGAGTTGGCCTAGACAAAGGAGTCGAGTTATCATGTGACAACAACTCGACTCGAGATTCACCCCTTAGGCCGCACCTAGTGGATTGAAGATTTATTCCACATGACCTGAGGTGTGGATTAGGTGATGAGAAGGCCAAATATGCAACATTTTTTGCTTTCAAAAAATTGACATATGGTGGACATGGTCTTTCTCAACAAAATACTCTCGGAGGTGGGTTGTATGTTTCGACATCTTGATGCTCACAACAAATTGCATCCTTTGAGCATTCAACTTTTTCTTGCGTGCCACAAAATTCTAGGCCTTTGTGCTTGACCTTAGGTTTGACTAAAGTGGGGCTTACAATCCCTTGGCTTCTCTTGCCTAGCGCTTGGCCATTGTATCCCATTTATCACATTAGCTTGAAACCTATGCCTTTGGTATGCTTTTGAAAATTACCAAAGGGCTCTTACAAAATAGATTGAGAACAATCATTGGAGGGTGAGCGCTTACCATGCTGTGTCGTTCATGGTATTCGCTTCTATAATATAAGTGGAAGGTGCTTACACTTCCTTGGTATTTTGGACAATGACTTATGACGTGGCCAATTCCTCCTTTGCCATTTCTTAATATCGAAGAGCCATTATCTGAGTGAGCCTTTGTTCTTACTGATCATCTTACTGTATTACTTTCTCTACCAATTGCAAGAGTTGAACTTAGCTATTGTTTCAATATGCCATAATAGTGGTGAGAGTTATGGCATTTGACTAACAATTCCAATATGCAACAATTTTTGAACAACATTAAGGTCCTCCTTTAGATCAACTATGTCTTGTCAAACCTCTGTATTTTCTCCTTCAAGTGTCAATTTCTCTACTTGAATATGCACATTGATGGCTTTTAGGTCTTCCAACCTCTCTTTTAGTGCTTTGCACATATTGAGTCTTTCTTTTTCCTCAAAGCATTGACAACTACTTTAAGGTCACAAATTCAACTACTCTCATAGCATATGATCTATAAACAATAGGCCTATGGCTTGTTTGTTTCATGAACACAGATTTTCTATGCATAATTAAAAATTTGATGTACCTACAATTCACTCTAGGGAGGCGATCTCGGTGACCCTAAGGGGATTGAGATGGAGATGGAGATGGATGGAAATGAAGCCCCGATAGGTCAAGTCTAAGTGGGATGAAATGTGGGAAAATGTTCCTTGTAAGTCAAGTAATTGTTTCCCCACATGTATAGTGTTGATATTATGGTAGTTGCGGGAGGTATTAAACTCCATTGTGACCTTTGACAAGATTAGAATGTTCCGGAAGAAAGAAAATAATTGATTATAACCCTAGAAGAGATGTCGGCTAAAGGAGATAATTAATATGGATTAATTAGTACCCAGAGTGAGAAGTTGACCCTGACAGTTTGGCAGAGGCAGTATAAATACAGGGTGCCAGTCTTCACTTTACACACAACTCTCAGAATCACAGAGATACACTTGTGCGCACTACAGTTGGGCAGTCTTGTGCGCAAGTCCTAGAGAAGGTGTTGCCACCTGTTTTGAAGTCTATAGTTTCGGTCTTTCTGGGTTGGACTCTCTGATCAGCTTTGGTTACTTCTTGCTTGGTGCATTAGCCTTGCTTGGCTATTGATTTGCTACCAGGATTCTTCTCTCTGTCAAGGTTAAGGTGCTCGGGGGTGGCTTAGGCCTATGGTTGGGTGACAATAGTGATATTGTCTATGGTTAAATGAGCACATTCTAACAGGTTATGGGCCCACACCTCCTTCATTCAGTCTAACCGCTAGAAGGAAGCATAGCCATAAGGATACTAAGCTCGTTGAAGAACTGCGCTAGGGTTTTTCTAGCAGGAGCAGTTACCAAAGCACTGTCGCTAGGATTACTAGCAGGTGCAGTTGCAAAAACCCTAAAACCCTGATCCAACACCTTATGATGGAACATCTCACTCAAGAAGAAGATATTCAAGTGCGCCTTAGTCCAGCGCATCACTTGGCACTCTTAGAAGGCAGAAATGTCAAGGTTCAAATTTTGGGTCAAAGCTTAACCAATCATCAGTCAAACGAAGTCATGAATGAAAAGACTAGTCCTCTACACTACTCAACACTCATAGGAATGCTTGAATATGACACGTGGATAATTGACAGTGGAGGTTCTAAGCATATGATGGGAGATCAAGCCAGACTCTCCAATCTAAATGAAAAGAAGACATTGTACAAGGTAGAGCTTGGAGACAAAATCACTTACCCAGTCGAAGGAATTGGACAAGCCTCCGTCAAGTTGAAAACAAGTAACAATGTTAATTTGAGCAATGTCTTATATGCACCTGGTTTAGAAAAGAATCTTGTATCCATATCTTGCCTAGAAGATAAGGGAACCAAATAGCTTTCGTAGATGGAAAAGTGTTATCTTGGCATAAATACTCTAGCTTAGAGAATGCTAGGGTTATTGGAACTCGTGAAGGAAATCTATACAGACTACTAGAACAAAATGATGAAGCTCTTGTACACGATGAAGTCAATCCCAATGAACTCTGGCATAGAAGGTACGCTCATATTTACGATCAAGCATTACCTTTTCTCAAAAAGATGGTTGAAGAAATACCATAATTACAGTCTACACATGAAGGAATTTGCAAAGGATGCGCTCTTGGAAAGAACATCAAGAAACCATTCCCAAACAACAACAATAGATCTAAGGAGACTCTATATATAATACATTTAGATGTTTGCGGTCCGATGCCAACCAAATATCTAGGAGGTTCTCTTTACTACGTAATCTTCATAGATGATTACTCAAGAAAGACTTGGTTATATCTCTTTAAGACAAAGGACGAAGTATTCAACAAGTTTCAAGAATTCAAAGCAGAGATAGAGAACCTCACAAACAAAAAAATCAAGACCTTGAGAACATATAATGGAGGAGAATACACATCCAAGGAATTCGTTTCCTTTTGCAAATCGACAAGGATTAGGAGGGAGCTGACTGTTCCTCATAATCCTCAACAAAATGGTGTAGTAGAAAGGAATAACATATCTGTTGAAGAAACTGTGAAGGCATTACTAAACGATCAAGGCTTATCTATGTTTTTATGGGGAGAAGCAACCATGACAACAATATATGTTCAGAAAAAAAGTTATCACCGCATATTGAAGGATATGACTCCAGAAGAAGCCTTCTTAGGAAAGAAACCTAATGTGGAAAACTTAAGAATATTTGGATGCCTTGTTTACTTTCACATTCCCAAGGACAAAATAAATAAATTAGAACCTTTAGGAAAGAAGGGCATATTCGTGGGATATAGTGAATCATCCAAAGCCTATAGAATCTATATCCCAGAACAACATAAGATTGAAGTCAGCAGAGACGTGACCTTCAATGAAAAGATGGCTTTCAAGAAATCCATAGAAGAAACTATAGAAGAAGAAGAGTATGATGAGCATATTAAAGAAGGCACATGTCTTCCAGAAAATCAAAATGAAGAAAAAGAACAACTTGATCATCTGATGCAACCATGTGAGACCATTGATTCAAACACTGTACCCAAGACCAAGAAACGACCAGCTTGGCTTGAAGCTACCCTACAAGAAGCAGAAATACTCAAGGCCCCAAGTGGGATCTTCAGAAAAAGTAAGAAGCCCAAAAGATTCTCTAGCTATGCAACATTTATGACAAATATTCTAGACAAAGAACCTACCATGTTTGAAGAGGCAGTTCAAAAGAAACAATGGAAACAAACCATGACAGAAGAACACCAGTCCATCATGAAAAATGATGTATGGGAAATTGTGCCTAGACCTAAAGAAAAATCAGTAGTAACTTCAAAATGGGTCTATAAGATCAAACATGCAGCAGACGGAAGCGTGGACAAATATAAAGAAAGGTTCGTAGCTAGAGGGTTCTCCCAGAAGGAGGGAGAAGAATATGACGAAACATTTGCTCCTGTTGCCAGATATACTTCCATTAGAGCTATCATGTCCCTTGCAACCATGGGATGGAGTTTACATCGGATGGATGTAAAGACAACTTTTCTCAATGGAGCAATCGAAGAAGAAGTATACATTGAACAACCTCAAGGGTTTGAATTACATTCCAGAGGCACTCATGTTTGCAGACTAAAGAAAGCTTTATATGGATTCAAGCAAGCTCCAAGAGCTTGGTATGCCAGAATAGACAACTACATAATGAGACTTGGTTTCTCCAAAATTCATGCAGATCCAAATCTTTACTACAAGGTCGTGAATAATGCACTTGTGATTCTACTGCTATATGTTGACGATCTATTCCTAACAGGTGAAGAGTCTCTCATCATCTAGTGAAAAAAGGAAATAACTTCTGAGTTTGATATGAAAGATCTTGGTCTCATGCATTATTACTTGGGACTAGAAGTATGGCAGAAGCGTGGTGAAGTATTCCTTGGACAAGGAAAGTATGCAATAAAGATTCTTCAGAAGTTTGGAATGATGGATTGCAAATCCATGGACACTCCTATGACCACAGATATAAGAAAAGTAAAAGATTCATATTCTGATCCTGTACACCCATCTCTATATCGACAATTGATTGGGTTATTGATGTATTTGGTAAATACTTGACCAAACATTTGCTTTGCTGTGAACACACTAAGCCAGTTCCAGGTGGAACCTAGACATGAGCATTGGACAACTGCAAAGCATGTTCTAAGATATATCTGTGGGACACTAAACTATGGTTTAATATATACAACATCTAGTGATATACAACTTCATGGATTCACAGATTTAGATTGGGTAGGAAGTGTAGAAGATAAAAGGAGTACTTCAGGGATGTGTTTAATCTTGGGCTCCACCATGATATCTTGGGGCAGTAGGAAACAAAAGTCTGTCACACTCAGAACAACAGAAGCAGAATATATCGCATCATGTGAAGCATGTACAAAATTAATATGGTTGAGAAAGCCAATTTCCAGATTATTTGATCAGGTTCCAGATTCTACCATAATACACTGTGACAATCAGAGTTGTATAAGGCTATCGAAACACCCATTGTTTTAGGAACGGTCGAAACACATTGAGATCAAATACTACTTTATTCGAGATAAAGACCAGGAAGGGCTCCAATATATCCCCACAGATGAGCAAACAACATATATCTTGACAAAGCCTCTGTTTAGAATAAAGTTTGCATATTTCCGAGAGAGATTGGGGATTGTGGAAATAACTCCCTTAGTTGAAAGGGAAGAGACTCTCTAGGTTGGGAGGGAGCATTGGCATATCATTGATTTGAGGACAATTATTTTCAAGTTTGAAAAATGGTCCAGCTTGGGCAGTTCCCT
>ML873828.1:8799-19180 GCA_009831015.1 Picea engelmannii | reverse complement strand
CAGTATGATGCCAAGGATCTACACATCCCTGGACAACAAGCAAGCTAAGTATCAGTCACACATAATTGAAGTGGAAGGTATGATCAACAACCATACCTTTATTGTTTTAATTGATTTAGGGGCTAGCCATAGTTATATAGATCTTAGAGTGGTGGAAAGTCTTCATTTGTCGAGAAGAAAACATGAAAAGTCTTGGTTAGTGCAGCTAGCCATATGAACCAAGAGAAGAGTTACATAATTGGTTAAGTCTTGTCCAATGGACATGAATGGACTGAACACAAAGGCTAAATTGAACATTCTACTTTTAGGTTCTTATGATTGTTTAATTGGGATGGAATGGTTAGACCAGCACCATGCCATCTTGGATTGTTGTAGTAAGGCATTCACTTGCCTGGATGAAGAAGGAAATCGGAAAACAGTCCAAGGAATTCCTAGAGTTGTTGTTTTTAGAGAAATCTCAACAATGCAACTGAAAAAAGTGCTACAGGAAAGGCTATCAATTATTCGCAGCCCATGTGGAGGAAGCATCTAAAGATGAGGTCTCAAAGATTGAAGATCATGTGGTACTAAAAGTGTTTGAAGATGTATTTCAGGAGGTACCCAAACTACCTCCGAAGAGAGCTATTGATTTCTCTATAAACTTGATGCCTGGAGCAGCTCCAGTATGAAAAGCTCCTTATAGAATGAGTACACCAGAGTTGAAAGAGTTGCAATTGCAGCTTGAAGAGCTTCTGAAGAAGGGGTACATACACCCAAGCATGTCACCTTAGAGTGCACCGGTCCTTCTCGTGAAGAAGAAAGATAGGACGTTGAGATTGTGTATCGATTTCAGACAACTGAACAAAGTAACTGTTAAGAAAAAATATCCTCTGCTAAGGATTGATGATCTCTTTGATCAGTTGAAGGATGCGAAGATATTTTCGAAGATAGACCTCAGGTCAGGATATCACCAGGTGAGAATAAAGGATGAAGACATCAACAAGATTGCCTTTAGAACAAGGTATGGTCATTACAAGTTCACAGTGGTGCCCTTTGGGTTGTCAAACGCACCTACTATTTTTATGTGTCTGATGAATGGTGTATTCAAGAGCTATCTAGACAAGTTTGTCATAGCCTTCCTGGATGACATTCTGGTATATTCCAAGTCGGAGGAAGATTATGAATAACATCTGAGGATGGTGTTATAGGTGCTAAGAGAGAACCAGATGTATGCCAATCTAAGCAAATGCTCATTTTATCAGGAGAAGATCCATTACTTGGGGCATATTATTTCTAAAGATGGGATAGCAATAGATCCTGAAAAGTTTGAGGCCATGAGAGAATGGTCAGCGCCAAAGAATTTGATAGAAGTCAGATCCTTTATGGGTCTATCCGGTTATTATAGAAGATTTATTGTAGGATTCTCAAGGATAGCTCACCCTATCACTTCCTTGCAAAGGAAGGAGAATAAGTTTCATTGGACAGAGGACTATGAGAAAAGTTTTCAACGATTGAAGCATCTGTTAACCAGTGCTCCAATCCTAAGGATCGCAGATCCGAACAAATATTTTGTGGTATGCACTGATGCATGCAAAGAAGGACTGGGAGGAGTCCTCAGTTAGAATGAATTCATAATTTGTTATGAATCTAGAAATTTGAAAGAGCATGAAAGGAACTACGCCACTCACGATTTAGAGTTGGCAACAATCGTTCACGCTCTGAGGAAATGGAGACATTACCTCATGGGAAAGCAATTCAAATTGAGAACAAACCATAATGGTCTGAAGTACTTGTTTGACCAACCAACCTTGAATGCTAGGCAGAGAAGATGGTTGGAGTTTCTCTGTGAGTACGATTTTGATATAAATCATTTCAATGGGAAGGAGAATAAAGTGGTTGATGAACTTAGTAGGAAAGTACATGAATTACATGCTACAACCATTAGCATGTATCCGACCGATATAAAGAGCAAAGTTTTGGAAGCTGCAAATGTAGATTTGTAGTACAAGGAGCTGGTAGCAAAGCTACAACAAGGTGAGTTGCCACATAAAGTGGAAAATTATAAATTAGGGACCAATGGAATACTTATGTACAAGAAAAAAATTTATGTACCTAATGTCCAGGACTTGAGATTTATGATTTTGCATGAAATGCACAATGTGCCTTATGCTGGGCACCCTGGATATCAGAAAACTGTGGCAGTAGTCAAGAGCTATTACTACTGGCCATGTATGAAGAAAGATATTATAGAATACATCAACATATGTATGGAGTGTGTTGTCCCTTGGTTATGGAAGGAAGTGAAGAAGAAGGAAGAAAAGGTAAAAGGCGAGCTTCGTAGGAGACATAGTGACTGTCACTGGGTCGAAGTGAGCAAAAGAACAGAAAAGATGGAGCGAAGTGCGGAAAATCAAGTCGTTGGATGAGAAGATCGAGGATGACAGATCAAAAAGGAAGATGAATCAAGGATGACTCAGGAAGTGGAATAAGCCAGCATTAGATGCCTTGGAGCACCGTGAGGTGAAGAAGGAAAGACAGGCTGGTGAAGCCTGAAAAGAATGGGTCAAATTGACCTAGGGTTGTAGACACCTAGGGTTTTGGTAATTAGGGTTTTGACACCTAGGTTTCGACCTGAGGCTATCGGTGAGGATTGTAATGTATATATAGAGGTCAAGAGGACCTAGGTCATGTCAGTAGTGTTGCTGAGCCTTGTTATTGACTATTGTTCAATGGGAGAATATTGTATTATGGGTAAGCGAAGTGCTGAGAGAGAGAGCCTTCTGGTATTGTAAGATCTTCAGCTGGGTGCGTAGAGAAAGTCCCGCAGCTGGGTGCGCGGGAAGCAGAGAAGGAGAGAGAGGAGAGAGAGGATCTGTTGGCCAAGAGCGCAAATCAGAACTGTAAGCTTTATCTTAATATATCATAATCATAGTTCTGTGGACATATCCCTAGAGAGAGGGTGAACCACGTACATCTGGGGTTGTGTGTGTGATTGATGTTTTGAGCTCTGTTGTTGTTATATTATTAACTGCATTATTGTATTAGATCATATCTATAGCTGCGAAGGATAGATCTAGCTAGTTGAATGGTAGACGCATGTTATGTCGCTATTGTAATAAGAACCACTTGATATTCCCCTGGTTGTAGACATCTCTGTCCTGCAACCCCCTCATAGCTGCTTTGGGTGAGACTGCATCTACTTTGCAGGTGCTGCCAAAAGGGCCAATAACTAGGGCTTGTTGGTGTGCTCTTGGAGCTGAACCCTGGGTCTTCCCCTGTGCCAACAAATGGTTCCGTTGTTAGGACTTGAATATTTTTAAGGGAATGTCAAGGTGGTTCCCATCAAAGACAGAGATTCAGAAGTGGATAGAGGATCAAGAGAAGGACTTCGCTAAAGCCCAAAACAAGAACCCTGAAATAAGCACTGAAGATTGGCTACAAAGATACATATTCACCGACATTAATGAGATCTTCTTTAAAGGAATCCATCAGGAGCTACACGAGTGGTTGGCTAGGTTAGCTAACACACAGTTTGAAATCAGATCTAGACCTCCTGTGGTTTGGACACCAGCATTGATCCAAAAGGTCAAGAGAGTCGACATCACTGTATCCAGCGCAGTAGATCACTGGTTTGATAGTACCATTAGAGGGTATATCACCAAGTTTTCTATTGACAGAACAAAATCGTATAGCCAAGCCGAGAGATACTTTTTAAAAGGACCAAGAGGAAAATGTTTGCACTTCCTGAAGCAAAGAATCAAGATGCTCTTGCATGAAAACCACATCTTGAAGACACAGTAGATTGATCGGACCTGAAAAGGCTAATGTTCAAGATCTCAGACAATGACAACGACACAGAAGCAGGACATACATGTAGTGGGAAAGTATTCTGAGGAGTTCACCTTGAGAACTTGTTTAAGCAAAAATATGGAGAAGAGGGTTTCTATAGTGAAGAAGAGGTATATCTAACCGAAGAAGAGCATCTATAGCCCACCAGAACAAAAGAAGGGGAAGCTAAAGAACTGTACCAAAGTGAGCCAGAAACCTCAGAAACTGTGCAGACTACTGAAGTAAGTAATGTTAATCCTCCTGTTGTCCCAACAATACTTAGCAGTCGGAATAGTCAGAACCACCAGAGTCTTCAGAGTACTGTTATTAGTAGCTCAATGTCTACTCAGACAAGAACTCTAGTTAGCGCTATGGAAGATGAAATGAGACTCCCTATCTTTAGAGGAGATGGATCTGAAGATCCAGATAAGCATTGGTTTCTGTGTGAAGCCGTATGGAATATTAAAAGTATCACTGATGAAGCCATCAAGAGAACCTAGTTTAGCACTACACTAAGGGACCACACACTGAGCTGGTACATGAAAATTGTCCAAGGACTGGCATAGCCTAAGCCCCTGAATGAGATCAAGAATGCATTGATTGCAGAGTTTAAGAAACCTAAGTCAGAGTCACAGTGTATTACGGAACTAAAAGAGATTAAACAAAAGGTAGCATAACCTGTTTGGGAGGTATGGGCTGAGGTCGAGGATTAATAATCTGTTACAACTGCGTGCAGCCAGGTCATTTAGCAAGGGATTGTCAAAATCCTTGCACAACCTATAGTTAATGTAACTCCTTCGAGCATGTCATAGAGGAATGCCCTGTGTTGCTGGCTAAACTTAAGGAAAGACAAGGACCTTAGCAGAACCCACAAGTACAACTGATATATGTTGAACCTCGCGGAGTAGACCCTAGAGTCGTTGTTATCACTAGAGGAGGCATTGCTACAGGAGAAGATAGAGAAGCCCAAGGAAAGACTGAAAACGACCACAGAGTCAGGAAAGATATAGAAAAGACCCCAACGTTCGATGCTAAGAAAGAAAGACAAATATTCGAGGAGGCAAGAAAAGAGTTCAAAGGAGATCAAGGATATTCATCAAAGAGACAACCATAAATCAAAGAATATGGCATGCCCCAGGTGTTTGATCTATTTGCATCACCAACAAAAGGGAAAGATGTAAGCAAACTCGTGGAATTTTTGTACACTCGTGTTAATTTGATTCAAGATAAAGGCATTGTACAAGAATTACAAGGTTTAATCAAGTAGTATAAGCCAGGAAAAATAGTCCCCTTACTGAATAGGGTAGTGCACCAAATTGGAAAAAGGAGAAGGACAAATAAATAATTACACTTGAATGCTCAGATAGGAGAATATGAGATAGACTATGTGGTCCTCGACTTAGGGTCAGAGGTCAATGTCATGACGAAGCAGACTTGGGCACTGATGGGAAAACTCAATATTATATATTCCCCTATCAGGCTTCACATGGATAATCAACAAGTTGTCAACCCATTTGGATGATTAGAGCATGTCCCAGTGGACATCGATGGAGTAAGAACCTTTGCAGATTTGAGGTAATTGAAATTGTTGATGATAGCTTCCCTTACCCTGCATTGTTAGGAATTGATTGGGCCTTCGACAATTCCACTGTTGTTGATCTAAAGAAAAGACGCATGACATTTGATAAAGATGGCCTTAGGGTTGTTGCACCTTTAGACCTAGATGAGGGTCCACGATATACAGAACCTATTAGAGAAGAGGAACACGCATTTGAACTAGAAAAAATATACAAATTAATAGTCAGACAACAGGATTATATCAACCCTATAGTTGATGGGAATCTGAACTGGCGAAGTGACAACACATGTTCATCCGATTCAGAAGAAGCACTGGAGAACTGGCAGAACTAGATGTACGAAGTATCTACAAGATGTGTTAGGCTAACCAGAGAAGTTCGTTGGATTGGCACAATGGTGAGTAATATACCCACATTTGATGGGCTAAACCCCTTAGAGAACTTTTTATCAAAAGTTGAGACAAGTGTACCAACACAGCAGAGGCTGTTGGTAATGGATGAGGCCATGAAAGCCACACCAACAAGATGGTGGGGGACACATAAAAGAAATATTACAGACTGGACATAATGCCGAACTTTGATGACAACGCAGTTTTTAGCACAAGTAGGAAGCTGCGAAGAAAGGTACACAGGTTGAAGCTGCCTAAAGGACCATGTACGAAGCTGCGAAGAGGCCTAGAGTGAAATTCCTAGAGAACAATGGGTACACAGATTCGTCAATACGTTGGATACTACCCCGATTAACTGGTACCTTCAAGCAGAGTTGCGCCTCGTCACTTTAGAATGGGAAGGTATGATCCAGAATTTTATAACCACCTTTTTGTTTGAAAGTGAATTTCCTTCTGTAGATCAAGCACTGCAGATGGTGAGACAGAAAGTATTTAAGGAGGCATCTGGCCTCCCTTTGGAGAAAGAAGAGGATAAATGGACTGTGCCCCTCCAGAAACTGCAGACCTACTACAACATTAATGCCAACGAAGACGATGATCCAAGGAAGGTGAATATCGTAGAAACAGAAGGTCAAAGAGATGTGGAAGGAATAGGATTTGAACTGCCATTCATCGGAAAACCGATAAAGATAAAGAAAGTCAATATTAGGACAGAGGATTCACCAAATATTGCCAATGTCGGAGATTACTGGGACGCTGCTACCACTGACAAAATCACAGAATTATTGCATGAGTATCAGGACTTGTTCTCGACCAAGTTCACTAATATGAAGGGAATCAAAGGACCTATGGGAGAAATGAGAAGACCTTTGAAACTAGATGCGAATCTAGTCAAGCAAAGACCGTACAGATTGAACTCGAAATATAAGGAAAAAGTGAAGATTGAGCTAGACAGAATGCTAGAAGTAGGGATGATTGAACGTGTCGAAGAGTCGGAGTGGATTAGCCCCATGGTAGTGAAAGATAAGAAGATAGGTGAGATCAGGATTTGCATAGATCTCAGGAAGCTAAATGATGATTGTCTACATGATCCTTTCCCTACACCTTTCACAGACGAAGTGCTAGATAACGTGGGAGGCCAAGAAGTATATTCTTTTACAGATGGGTTTTCAGGATACCATCAAATCCACATAGCCAAGGAGGACCGTCATAAGACTACGTTTTTCACAGAGTGGGGATCCTACCAATATACAGTAATTCCATTTGGACTGAAGAATGTCCCAACCATCTTTTCTAGGGTGGTGGTTGAAGCATTCAAAGAATTTTTGCATAAGTTTTTAGAAGCATACTTTGATGACTGGACTGTTTTTAGTTTGTTGAAAACTCATATTGAATGTCTAAGTCTAATGTTAGATAAATGCAGGCAGTGTCAAATTGCTTTGAATTTGAAGAAGTTCATCTTCTTCTCACCATTTGGAGTATTATTAGGTCATATTGTATGCAAGCAAGGATTGTTGGTGGATCCATCCAAAATTGCAATTATAGTTGATTTACCACCACCTACATCAGTAAAACAACCATACTGGTTATTACAGGAAATTTATCAAAGGATATGCTTAGATTACTGCATCAATGGATAAGTTATTAAAGAAATAATGCCATTTTGAATGGACAGACGAATGCCATCAGAGCTTCGACACACTGAAACAAAAGATGGTCACTGCGCCCATTCTAGTCTTTCCCAACTAGAGCAAGGAATTTCATCTGCATGTTGATGCATCTTCTATTGCATTAGGAGTAGTACTGGCACAACCTGGAGAAGGGGACATTGATCATCCATTATCACTTTCCAGCAGAAAGCTATCCACAGCTGAAATCAATTACACTACTACAGAGAGAGAGGGACTAGCCATGGTGTATGCATTGCAGAAATTCCGCCACTACTTGTTGGGAAGACACTTTAAAATGTTTACTGATCACTCCACATTGAAGTACCTAGTCAACAAGCCATTTTTGGGGGGGAGAATATGCAAATGGCTTCTCCTGTTTCAAGAATATGATTTTGAGATCATAGTTAAGCCAGGAAGAATGAATAAGGGTCCAGACCACCTGTTGAGGTTGGAGCATGGCGAAGAACCTACCAGTTTGGAGGATACACTATCGGATGCACAGATACTCACCATTAGAAATATTGATGACCACTTCGTAGGCATAGTCCAGTTCCTATCAATAGGAATGGCTCCAGGTGAGTACATGATTCCTCAGAAGAAACAACTAGTGGTGCACGTTGCAGATTTTTCACTGATAGCTGGTCAGCTATATAAAATGGGACCTAATGAGATACTAAGAAGATGTGTGATGGAGATAGAACGCCCTATTATCCTCGAAGAATCTCATGAAGGCATTGCAGGAGGACATTACGTAGGAAAAGCAACTGCGCAGAAGGTTCTGGGAGCTGGCCTTTGGTGGCTTATGCTACATAGAGATGCTAAAGAATATACCAGAGCATGTGATGTATGCCAACAAGTTGGAAAACCATCCTGAAGAGATGAGATGCCATTAGCACCGCAGATGACCCTACAAGCATTTGAAAAATGGGCCATTGACTTCGTGGGACCTATAAACCCATCAGGAAAGCACATAGGAGAAAGGTATATTATCACTGCGACAAAATACCTGACTAGATGGGCCGAAGTAAGAGCAGTCAAGGACTATAGTGTAGCTACAGCTACGTGTTTTATATTTGATGACATAATAACCAGGTTCAGATTCCCTAAGGTCCTTATGAGTGATCAAGGTACACACTTCATCAATAAGACAATTGAAGCCCTAATCGAAGAATTTGTAGTCCACCATCAGAAAAGTACACCTTACCATCCACAAGAAAACAAAATGGCTGAAGCATTCAATAAGATCTTGGAGAAAACACTAACAAAGATTTGCATTGTGAACAAGGATGACTAGGATTTAAGAGTACCAGAAGTACTCTGGGCTTATAGAACCACTTGCAAGAAATTAACAATGCAGACCCCTTTCAAGTTGGTTTATGGTCTTGAAGTTGTTGTCCCAATGGAGTACTTGGTACCAAGCTTATGAATTGCTTCATTTACAGACATGGATGATATTGGTGCTATTCATGAGAGGCTAGCACAGTTGGTCGAACTAGAAGAATACATATTCATTGCAGGCTTCCATTAGCAAATTTAGAAGGAATGAGAAAAGGCCTATCATGACAGACACATCAAGAAGAAGATATTTAGGCAAGGTGATTTAGTACTGGTATATGATAGTAAGTTTATCAAACACCCTGGGAAGTTCAAAAAACATTGGCTCAGACCATATGAGATTGCCTATGTTATAGAAGGAGGAGCTGCACAACTGAAGACATTTAAAGGAGACTGGAAGGCTTGGTGAATGGGAGTCGGATAAAGTTGTACTATGACAACCAGTTGCCTCACAACTTTCAATAGAATCAAGGCGACAAGGGTCCAGGTACCAGGTGCAGTTGAAACTGGGTACCAAGCACAGAAAATACAGTCTGTAAAAGGATGGAAAGGAGACATAAAGCAGAAAGCAAGGGCTGCACTGCGCAGTCGAAAGTTGAAGTAAAACAAGAGGATCAGATCTCAAGTGCCTCAAGATGAATCACAAGTGAGTGTTGGGGGCTTGTTGGCCCTTGGTTATGGAAGGAAGTGAAGAATGAGGAAGAGAAGGTAAAAATTGAGCTTCGCATGAGACACAGTGGTTGTCACTGGGTTGGAGTGAGAAAAAGAATAGAAAATATGGAGCGAAGTGCGGAAAAAAAAGTCGTTGGATGAGGAGATCAAGGATGATAGATCAATAAGGAAGATGGACTGAGGATGACTCAGGAAGTGGAATAAGCCAACATTAGATGCCTTGGAGCACTGCGAGATGAAGAAGGAAAGACAGGCTGGAGAAGCCCGGAAGAACGGGTCAAGTTGACCTAGGGTTGTAGACACCTAGGGTTTTGGTAATTAGGGTTTTGACACCTAGGTTTTGACCTGAGGCTGTCGGTGAGGGATTGTAATGTATAGGTAGAGTTCAAGAGGACCTAGGTTGGGTCATTGTTAATGTTTATGCTATTATTATAGTTCTTTGCATTTCATAAGATAAGAGCATAATAAGAACAAGATTACTGAGAAATACACATCCACAATAGACACAACATTTATCCTGGGAAACCCTCTAGGGGAAGAAAACCCAACAAAAACTTCCTTATCATAAATAGATTATCAAATGTTCAAGAGATAACTCAACCAATACAGAAAATCCTCCTCCAAGAGATGCGCCACCCTTCTTCTCCTCTCACCAACTTGAAAATGCAACTTGCCTCATAAGAGAATGAGCAAGTGAAGTGTGTGACAGAAGTGAGGTGCTAGCCTCTTATTTAAACTAATCTGGCACGTGTGAAGAGTCACCAACTGGCTGGGCCGACCTCTCTCATTGGGTGGGTAAATCCACCTTTAATTAAATCTGGCCCTTTCATTATAACTGCTGGGGCCAACTTCTTATTCTTTACATTATAATTGTCTGATGACCAATCCGCAAAAGGGGATTTGGTCCTTATACAATTACCGACTTGATTAA